>CAUYPK010078123.1:0-13226 GCA_963574355.1 Loris lydekkerianus | reverse complement strand
TGGATATTATCAAAAGCTTTTTCTGCATCAATTGAAAGAATCATATGGTCCTTATTTTTAAGTTTGTTTATGTGTTGAATTACATTTATAGATTTACGTATATTGAACCAGCCTTGAGACCCTGGGATAAATCCGACTTAGTCATGAGACTTCTGCTTTTGTAAAAGCCGGAGCCCACTTCTTCAGCTTGATTTAAACTGACCAATGAGAAGGGTACCTATGGACCAGAACTTTTTTGACTGGGGATAAAAAGGAGAAGACTAAGCCAGTCGGAGCATGTGGCCACTTTGAATTCTTCTGTGCTGTTGCTCTGCCAGCTGAAATACAGCCTTTCCTCTTTTAAACATGGTGTTTGGGTGCTCTTTCTCTCCATTGGGCCCATCTTCCTGCAACATTTCTGGTCCCAGACGGGGAAGAGAGACCACCCGAGGAGAGAACAGGCTCAGATGCACCTGGTTGTTGCCACCCACCTCCAGGACCCATGGGGGTTCCTGGGTGACGTGAATCACTGAACATGGCCATTTTGAATTCTTCTGTGCCATTGCTCCTCTGCTGAAATAAAGCTCTTCCTTTTTTTCTTTTTCTTTCTTTCTTTTTCTTTCTTTCTTTCTTTCTTTCTTTCTTTCTTTCTTTCTTTCTTTCTTTCTTTCTTTCTTTCTTTTTTTTTTTGAGACAGAGTCTCACTATGTCACCCTGGGAACCCTGGGTAGAGTGGGAGGACTGCACACCAAAATTTTAGACAAAAAAATTCTGTAGTTTAGAAGGAACATTTGAATTCAATAGGAAAGTTTTAGAAGTGATGTGATATTAAAGAACTGAAAATTCCTTAATGGCATGAATGCAATGGATAGATTTTCTGATATTGAACAATCATTTTATTCACAGGATAAAATCACTCAGTCATGACATATTAGTTTTAATATAAATGAATGTTCAGTGAGCTAAATTTTTACATGGGATATGTATATCTACAAGTATCCATGAGTGCTACTGGCTTGTAAGCCTCTTTTCTTGACCCCTTCTTAGCGTGTGTTGATCTTAACTTACTTTATAAAATGAGTTTTAGCATATTTCCTCTTTTGCTATATTTTCGAATATGTATACAATAGACCCTAGGCCATACATGCCACAAAAAGGACTTTATGCTTTATTCTAAATGTGACAGGAAGACATGGGAGGGTTTTAACCAAGGGAATGACAACATTTGATTAACATATTAAACAGGATTTACTGCAAAGTGAAGAGTGAATTTGGGGGGCTATTGCAGGAATTGAGGTCAGGAATGATGGTACCTTGGACTAGAATGATAGTAGCAAAGATGGAAGAAAGTGGATAGATTCACAGTATATTTTGGAAAACATGGTTAGAAACAGTGTGCGTACACATGAGTTTTAAAAGAGGAAGTGGTATTATGACTCCATCAAAGTCAACTGATCATGTGAAAGCAGAATACGAGTGACATCAGACACATGGCATTCTTATCTACCCCTGTTCTTGCCATAAGTTAAATGTAAAATCATATTAAAATGGACACTAACTTAAGTGGAATTAATCAAAAATCTCCAATAATACTTACTTCACGTTTGTGAGAAGATACTTTTAAGTGCATTTTGCACTATTTCCAGGTATACCATAGCAATTTCAAAAAAATTCTAAAGTAGAATTTTATTATTATTATTATTTTGTGTGTGTGACAAAATCTCACTTTCTTGCCCACAATAGAGTGAGTGCTGTGGCATCACAGCTCATAGCAACCTCAAACGCTTGTGCTCAAGAGATCCTCTTGAGTAGCTGGGACTGCAGGTGCCCGCCACAATGCCCAAGCTATTTTTAGAGATGGGGTCTCACTCTTGCTCAGGCTGGTCTTGAACTCCTGAGCTCAGGCAATCCACCCGCCTTGGCCTCCCAGACACGGTTGATCACACCTAGGATTATAAGCATGATCCACCATGTCCAACCCTGGAATATTTTTAATTTTAAAAAAATCTATTTGTTTTTGTCAAGCAGAAAGATCCAACTGCCAATCCCAGATAAGGATTCCCAACCTCGTGGAGGATGGCAAATAGAGTAACAATGCCAACCACCAGTAGGAGCTCCCAGACTTCAGCCTACTGGATCACGGGTGGGCTCAGAGTCACCAACAAGGACAGAACACACAAAGCACTGGTTGCAACACAGCAAAATCAGCTTTGCACAAGGCTCCCGTGCACCATACCGTGTACTGTGCACCTGTATCCTGTGACTGGCAGGCCCCTTGCCAGAGGGGAGGACTGCACACCAACTCTCCATGTGCAAGGACTTGCTTTCTTTGGGAAGGAAGAGCAGATATTATAGCGGGGCTCCCAGGTGCCATATGACACATACACATATAGGCAAGCACTATAAGGAAGTTCACTGCATACCCCACACAGGAAAAGATTTCCCCTAATAAGAAAGAAGAGCCTGGAACTGAGTGGCAGTGCCACTTGGCCTCTATGTAAGGGAATGTTCCAGGTCCAGAGCACGGATTGGGCAATCCTGAGGACAGGTAACAGGTAGCATTATGGCTGATTCCTCATAATGTTTACAGCAAGCTTCCTATTTATTCTAACTTTTCCATTCTCAGGTACTTTTTTATATGCTTATCACAAGGACTGCTGATAGGAAATCACAAAACACCATTCAGAAAAAGCTATCCATGAGTGTCGTGTGATGAATTCCAATTTCCTAGTCCTTCCCTCTTATCCACCACATGTCATTTTGATTAAGAATAATTAATGATTTTGAAAATAGTAAAAAATAATTGTTATGTTGATTTGTAGTGCTTCAAAAACAAATGTATCATAGAGAGTTAAAGGTAAAAAATGCTCACAAAGTATATTTGCAAAAGAAAAACCTATTTTTCAACCTTTCAAAAGCAGCAGGTGGGTTATGGAATTCCACCATCTCAAGTAATTTCAGACTCTGTTTGGAGATGAAACTGCTTAAATCTCTACCTCTATCACATTCACCTGTAACACGTATTTGAATCAGAGCAGACTTCATATCTGCTAAAATCTCCTCTCAAACTTAATAGCTTATTGTTGTCACTCATCCCCAGAGGCCTGTTCATTTTTATGAGCTTACATATGTCTATTACATCTTATTTAATAGGCTCTATCTATTTTAGACAATCAACAAAACTTGTATCAAAATGCAGAGAGGCAAAAAATCTAATATGCTACTAGTGAGATCATCCATGAAAATAGACTAAAAAGGTCAAAAGGAATTTCGTGCAGGCTTCCTTTAAGCACTCTACTTGTTGAGTGGAAAAGCAGCCTACATGTTCATGAGAGGAAGTAACAGGTCTAATTGCTCAGTACATACAATGGTTTCTGAAAACATACTATGAAAAAACAGGACCCAGACCTCTAAAAGATATAACACAACTTGGGACTGTAATCTAGTGTTTACTCGGATAATTGCATGGGGGGTGGGGGATGTTACTATGATGACATCTATTTTTCAGTTACATTCTTGCCACATTTGAGGCAATGTATGTTTCTCTCCCTTTAATATGCAAATTGTCTAGAGCAGGGAATCTGATATAGTGGAAATAAGATGAATACCTGACCTGGAAGATTTGGGTTTGAATCTTAAATATAACATTTTTCATATTCCAAAATTTAAGCAAGTCATTGAACTTCAGTTTTCCCTTCTGTAAACAGGGATATGTAGTAGCCATTACAGCTGCTTCCCAGGGTTATAAATGACAAGATGCTTATAAAAGAATGTGCAAACTCTACAGCACCCTAAAAATACCAATAACTATCGTCTCATTTCCTTGTATACCCCAGAGTGAACCATATTACCCTGAACATTGAAAGGTCTCAGTACCTGCTTGTCCAATGGAATACTCACAACTGAAACACTGAATTAGTCTTACACAGTAAGAACCAGGAGGTTTACTCTTCATGAGACACATTTCAGAGCCAGAGAAAACTCAAATTGTGAAGCAAGCCTAGTTTTTCCTTTAATCTATAGTCTGTTTAATGACCTTAAACTGTCCCTCTGGCTTCCAAGAGCTTATTACTTCTCTGATTTAACCAAAACCTCTCTCCTATTCTCAGATGTCTGCTTCTCAAGAATCTTATTCCCCTAAAACTTGAAGTTTCAACTGGCCAACTGGGCAAACCAAGCTTTTCAAATAGGGAAGAGAGAAGTGGTAGACCAATAACATTTCCCTTCCTGCTGTTTCTCAACATTTCACATTTTGTGCCATCGATTTCTCATAAATCCTAGGTCCCACCCTGAACAATATTAAAAGGCTGCTTTATCAAGAACATTTTAAAAGTATAGATATGTAATTGTTATATTTAATGGGTACTGCTGTAGCCTTGCAAGTTTCCCATGAAAATCCCAAATCCCACCTGTTAAGTTTGACCCCTTTACTCTTAATAATAGTATGCAGACTACCAAATGTTTACACCCTGCTTGACTGTTAACTATGAATTCTGCCTCTAGGTCATTCTTTTGCTGCTATAGCTGAGCATAAGCTATTACAAAGAACCTGGGCCACTTCTTGAGCACTTTGTCATAGGTCATCACACTTAAATGTGTCCTTCCATAGAGCCTCAGGGTAAGGACACAGTTCTGCCAAGCTCTTTGCTACTTTGTAACAAGGGAGACTTTTGCTCCAGGCTTACAAATAAATACAGAGTGGCCGTAAAACTTGCACTTGCACACAAACCAGTCTCTAAGAAGTTCCTAACTTTTGTTCCTCTTTTTGCCTTCTTCTGAGCCCTCACCAGAATCACCCTTAGTGCTCCACCAAACTCTAGCCTGTTCTTCCAAAATCTTCCAACCTCTGCCCATTACCTAGGTCCAAAGACTCTTCCAGATTTCCAGATACCTGAATAGCAACACATCACTCCTTAAAGCCAACTTTTGTCTTAGTCTGTTTAGTGCTGCTATAACAAAATACATGGGTCATTACAAAAATTTTGAGATACCCCAAAATCAAGAAACATGAAATCCACACAGATGGAAACAAATGAAGCCCTCCCAGCAACACCAATAAGCTGAGCAAGTTGAAACTTGAAGGGGTGAATCAGAAAGGATGTTGTCAACTGTATTTCTTAGAAATGAAATAATGAAATCTATCTGAAAACTTTCATAGTGATCTAGGTAACTGAGGTTGGGTAATATATAAAGAAAAGACATTTATTTAACTCATGCTTGTGCAGGCTCAGAAGTTCAAGAACACAGTCATAGCTTTTGGAAAGGGTCATTCTGCATCATAACATGGTGGAGAAGATCAAGGGGGAAGCAGACACATGACAAGAGGCAAAAACCAAGGATATCCAGGGTTTATAACAACCCATTCTCATAAAAGCTATTCTATCTTCTCAAGAATTAATCTAGTCTCACCATTTCACCATTGTGGAAGGTCACCAATTGCTGTTCAAGAGAGATCTGCCTCTGTGACCCAAACACATTCCACAGAGCCTCACCTCCCAACACCACCACATGGAGGATCAAACTTCAATGTAAGTTTTGGTGGGAACAAATCAAACCACTGCAATGTGTGTGTGTGTATGTGTGCGCGCGCGTGCAAATTTACAATAATTACCAACGTGACTAAAACTCCCTACAATTTATGTCATCACAACCTGCAAAGCCTTATTTACTTTGAAGTGTAGTGACTATCTCTTCCTACTAAGAAAATAAGGTTTACCTTGTCATTTAAAGTATTTAGGATAATTTCAATAAATGTCTATTATTATTATTATACACAGCAATGTCCAGCCTACATGCCCTTGATACACAGCCTACCAGATTGACACTGTCATTCCCAGATGATAATATAACATCGTTAAAATGAAGTTCCACTGTACCATCACTTAGCACTTTGTAAATGAGAAAAGCAAACAGTAAAAACATTAAAACCATTTTCTAAATACCTTTCAATATTGTGTAGTCTAAATATTGTGTAGTCTAAATTTCCAGTTAGTCCAAATTTTTTGCATTGGCTAATATACATACATATATATGTACGTGTGTGTATACATATGTGTATATGTATATATATATATATATATATATATATATATATATACATATATATTTACCAATGCCACCCAGTTTTCTTTTTTTTATTATATCTTCTCATACTTCATACATTAATGAAAAACAAGCATATGACTACCACAAAATCTACTTGTATTTCAAATCTGGACCTAGATTTCTACGAAAAGGAAGCACAAAAGAAACATCAAGGGGAAATAAAATACATTTAAATTACCTTAGGTTACCTTGTAAAATTAAAATTAATATTTTCTTGGAAAGTTAAAATTTGCCTATTTTTTGGTTTGGTTTGGTTTTATTGATTTGATTTTCTTATGGAGTAATGGATAGTTGTGGTGGATTTGGAACAGGGACCTATAACCTTTCATTTTTAAACAGATTGTGTAATTGGATCAATATTAATTTGCATATAGATGTTTTAAAGAAAGTTTATTTAGCCTTTGAGCTCCAATCACATGGCCATACTCTAGTCTAGAAGCACCTTCACTCACATTAAATGCAGAGGAAAAAAACATGTTATAAATGGAAAAAGGAATAGTTTATAATTAAGCAGAACTGAACTCTATAAGAGACAATATGCAAGGAATAAAAATGAAAAGCATTTTGGTCCTTCTCCTGCTTTCTTGGTCTAACACATCTCTCCTTGATGAGCTGGTCTGACCACAGCTGGGCTTTACATTTCTGTAATTAGCACAGCAGAAGCCCAAGGAGGGCACAGCTTTTCCTCTTCTATTGTTTGCGCATTGGGGGGCAGAATTCTAAATGTCAGCATTCTAAATGCTTCTTCCTATTACAAAGTGGCCTACTAGCTTCTCAAAATCAGTTTGAAAACCTTTCAAGAATCATTGAATTGGGCCCCATATTACACATTAGATAGGTATTCTAGCAGCAGGAACATCCAAAGGGCTTGTCTGTTTTCTTAGTATGGAAAAATACAGGAATGAAAATAAATGAGCTTTTAGATTGCCTTGTGGAAAACTCTGATGTAAATCTCAGATGTACTGGACCAGCCCACTGATTTCCATTTCATGTCATTTCATTGAAGAAGAGATGCTCTCTTTTAAATCAGCAGAGAAAGCTGAAAGGTGGTGGGTGCAACTTGTAACTTCTCTTTGAAAGTTTCATAATGCCCTGACACTAATTTTCATACCTACTTTCCGACAGCTAAATCTGCTAAGTCAGTAAATAAGCGAAGAAGAAAGAGTTCGGGTTCTCGTTTTTCTGACAGCTATATTGTATGTAGACCCAGTAAAACACCAAGCACCGATTTTATATCACAAGAAAATTACCGGCTATCCTGACACCTACAAGTTTTATACAGTTCTAATTACAACAACGTAGGATGGCAGGGAATTAAATCAACCATTCCTTCCCCCACCCCTGTGAGGTTCCAATACCAAGCTGTAAAACTGGGGATTAACTTAAAGGGGAAAGGAACTCAGTGTTACTTAGGCTATTTGAAAGTCCATGTAACTTGAACACCACACACTTTCATCTACCTCCTTATTTTTAATTAAATCAAATCCTAAAAACAATGATGAAAACCAGAAGAGTCATCACTGTCCCGGAAGCTGTGCTGGTCAGGTTTGTCCAAGATTCTGCGGCCCACTGTTAAGTAACATGGTATTAAATTCAACTGAGCAAAACTGTGTACACTACCACAAAACTGAACAGGGCCACAAGGCTCACAACATGAAGTGCAAGGATCAGGGTGAGGGGGACAAGAGGGTGGGAAGTATCAGAATCATGTAGGACATGACTTGGCACCCCTAGTAGGTAATGCTCCCACGTTAAAATTAAGAACCAAGACAAAATATCCCAAACCTTCTTCTACTTTCCCTCTACCTGAAAAGATAGGAATTTTGCGTATCTATCACCAGGACAATCTTGATGAGAAGGAATGATCACATCCAGCAGGAACCATCTACTGGTAAATAACAATTTCATCCTCACAGACCAGCGGTCTTGATGAGCAGCTAAGAGCTACTACTATACAGTAGCTTTTAATTTTTAGAGAAGGAAATGGGGTACAGTTTAAGGAGAGAGAAAAAGAACCTGAAAGAAGAGTGGCATCTTACAGTCACTCAGATCTGCTCCATTCTTTTTTGTTTTCTTTTTTCTTTTTGCAGAGAAAGGGTCTTTCTCATTCACTCAGTAGGGTTAAGTACAGTAGCTCAATCATAGCTCACTGTAGCCTTGAACTCCTGGGCTGAAGTTGTCCTCCTGCCTCAGCCTCCTGGGCCTGCCTAGCAGCTAGAACTGCAGGTACGTACCACCAAGCCCAGCTAATTTTTTTCTTGGAAGAGATGGGATCTTGCCATATTGCCCAAGCTGATCTCAAACTCCTAACCTTAAGGAACACACCTACCTCAGACTCTCCAAGTGCTCAGATTATAGACATTACACCATGCTCCAGAGTGTCTGTTCCATTATTAATCATAAGCTCTAGTGATAATGCCCACAGACCTCTCCATGAATTCCCATAATTTTGCTTCAAATCAACACATTATTTGGCCTTCAGTGGAAAGAACATTGTGGAGAGTCATATCACAATTCATGTATTTGAATCCATTACATTTTCTTTCCCTGCTATTAAATGTGTGTGTTTATTGATATGTATGTGAGTGCATGTGTGAGCACACAAAGTGTCTGTATATCCCTACACAAGCATAAGTCCACAACAGTACAGCTCAGTGCTCTGCATCAGAACTTTGTGATCATGAAAATGTTGTCTATCTGTGCTTGATCAAACCCTTGGTGCTCTTTCCCAAACATGCCTCCCATGTTTTACAATAAGGACAGGCTGAGAATTATCCATATCTCTTAGTTCTGCTTCCCTTTTGATTAAAATTCCATCATTAAAGCATTTCTCTTCTCGCATTTTACTATAAGCATTCAAGAGAAACCTCGCCACACCTTAACACTTTGCTTAGAAACTTCAGCTAAATATCCTATTTCTTCATCACAAGTTCTACCTTTCCCAAAATGCTAAGACATTAATACAATTCAGGAAAGATCTTTGTTATTTTGTAACAAGGATCTTCTGGACTTCAGTTTCCAATAATATGGCCTCGCTTCTGTCTGAGATCTCACCAGAATGATCTTTACCATTCATATTTGTACCAACGTTCTGGTCATGACCATTTAGATATTGTTTGAGAAGCCTGAGGTTTCCTCTTTAGCTCTTTACTTTATCTGAGCCTTGACAAAAATTGCTCTTTGTGGTCCATTCATGTCAAGGTACACTTTTTCCAGCACACATCTCAGCCTCTACTCATTCCCCTGTTCCAAAGCCACTTCCAAATTGGTATTTTTTAATATTTTTTATTGGATCATAACTGTGTACGGTACTGCATTTATGGGAATGGATTAACAAATTGTGGTATATGTATACCAAGGAATATTATGCAGCCATAAAAAATGGGGAATTTACCACTTTAATGTTTTCATGGATAGAGCTGGATCATATTCTTCTTAGTAAAATATCTCAAGAATGGGAAAAAAAATCCAATGTACTCAATACTATTATGAAACCAATATACAATCATCCACACTTCCATATGAAAGATAAAACACAATTATAACCCAAATTAGGTATTTGTTAGAGTAGCACCCCACTCTCAGTGCCAATTTCTCTCTTAGCCTTTTCAGGCTACTGTATCAAAATTCCATAGACTGGGTAGCTTATTAACAGCAGAAACTTATTTCTCACAGGAAAGAACTAGGAAGTTCAAGATCAAGTCACAAGCAGATTTGGTGTCTGGTGAGGGTCTGCTTTCTCACGGATGGCCCCTTCTCACTGTGTCCTTGCATGGTGAAGGACAAGGTAGCTCTGGGGGCCTCTTTCACAAGCGCACCAATCCCATTCATGAGGGCCCCCTGACAGCTCCACTATTTATATATTAATATTTCAACATATGAATTTTGGAGAAGGAGAAACACTGCAATTCAGACTGTAGCAGTAATATACAATAGTCTACAATATCATGTCATACAAATGGATGAATCTGAAACAGCTCATTGTCAAAGATAAAGTATGCAGTCATTTTGGAACCCAGGATTTCAGTGACCACCGAGGTTGTTCCAGGAATTGTCATTCCATGAAACTAAAATTAAAGTGTATAGAGGAGGATGTGTCAGAGATTTTTATAGGTCAGGCCTGGAAACGGGACACTTGTGCTTATATTCTGTTGACTATTCTAGTCACATGTGCATCTGTTATCAAAGAAGGCCAGCAATATAGCAGTGCATTCAGGAAGAGGAGCAGATGTTAGTTACCAGCTAATAGCACATGCTGCTACAAGTTATCTTGTTTTTCTTTCTACTCTTCTATATTTTGCAAATTTTCAATAAGAGCACATGCTTCTCCTAAACCAGAGATAAATGAAGTTTTATTTTTAAAGAGATATCAAATATCTTTTCATAAGAAGATCATGAAAATTACTGTTTAGGATGGAAGACACCTTCCAGATCCTTCAAAAGGATTATTCTGGAAACATAAGCTTTACTTACAGAAGATACAGGAAATTAGAAAGAAAAAAACCCTTGGACACTGGCTTAGTCCACTTTGCATCACTATAAAGAAAACTAGAGGCTGAATAATTTATAAAGAAAAGGAGTTTATTAGGCTCACAGTTCTGTGGGCTGTAAAAGAAGCATGGCACCAGCATCTCTTCTGGTGAGGGCTTGAGGGAGCTTCCAATTGTGGTGAAAGGTGGAGAAGCAGGCGTGTCACACGGCAAGAGAGGAAGTAAGAGAGAGAGGAGGTGGTGCCAGGCTCCTGTAAACAACCACCTGAATGCACTCATTATCACTGGGAGGGTGCCATGCCATTCATGAGCGACCTGCCCCCCCAACGCCACCCACCAGGCCCCACTTCCAACACTGGGGATCAAATTTGAATATGAGGTTTGGAGGGGCCAAACATCCGAACCATTTCAGACAGAAAACAAGGGACAGATGTATGCCAAAGTTCAAATGAACTTTCGAAATCTATGAAAGCAATTTTTAGAGTGACTTTAAAATATCGTATACAGGAAAGATGAAAGATGACACTGCTATGTACATTAGAATAATTGGACATGAACTGTGTTAATAGTACTGATGTTGCATCAAGTTGATGATAACTTATGATGGGACACTTATACAAGATTTTATTATAGCATATTGTATTTGTGTTTGTGAGTGGTAGAAACTGCCAAGTTGCAGAATTATTTTAAAGTCTTTTAAAGTACCTCCAGAGGTAGGCATAATCCAACTTTTCCTTTTTGTACTTGTTCATTTTTACCTGGTAAGAAAAGATATATATATTCTTTCCTTTCAGTAGGACAGGTAAAATTGTTACTTAGAACATGAAGCCATAAATTTATTTTTTAAAAGGATCATCTCTTAGGTTCTGTAACACTAATATTCTAGATAATTTTCTATTACCTTTTCAATGAAAAAAAAAATCTGGCTAAGATTGCACTATCTGACCTTTGCATTAATATTCTTGCCTCTTGCCTGTCAAGCTAATAAAGGGTTTGGGGACTTGTAAGGACTCATCTGGAAATGATAGAATTTCTGTCTTTGTCTTTCTTCCCTGGACACTAATGGCTTTTTGTCAGTCCTCTTAACTCAGTGTATGACACATGAAGCCATTCCATTTCAGTTGTCCATTAACTTCAAGCATTATGACAAGAACAAAGCAACCCCCCAAAGAAACTGAACTCCAACGCTCATATTAAATTTCTCTGCTTATAAGGTGCTGTTTTCAATTGTCAATAATGTTCATAAGAGTAAGCGATATCCATTACTAATTAAAACAAGCTGTTTAAACAAACACAAAAGGTCACCAAGCCTGTAGATCAACATATTCATGCTATTGTTTGGTTTTCTGGTGCATTACCATCTGATGATTTATTTCTATCTTTTAGTCACCTATTTTTCTAAGTAACAAATTTAGAGAATAAACACGCAGAAGGCAACCTTCCACAATAAATACCATGAGGCGTAGGGCTCCAGTGTGGCAATGAATATTGTTTCCTTAAGACCAATAATGTGCATCGTATCACTGCAAATGAAAGCAAAGAAATTTTCATTTATTTTTTCTGAATTTGTAAGGATCAAAGGTATAAACTACAGGGAAAATGCAGTTTTTATTAGGGAAACTGACACCTGTGGTTTTCTGCAAGATTTTTAAACAACCTTTTATCTATATGGATGTGCTATTAAGGCACAAATAAAATGTAATACCTTGTCTGCCATGCTGAACAATGGCTTATTTTTTAAATTTTTCCTTATTTTTATGCCACTAAGTCCCCTATAAAATATTTTGAAACTAACTATTTGCTCAATCTTTGCTTGAGCGCTGACATTTGAAACTGACTTTTCTTTTAAAATTGTATTCCCTGAAAGTATATTAATTACATAGAGGATATAATCTCTGAATTAATATCAAACCAATTGAGTAAGCCAGTGTAAAAGTCAGATAGACTTTTTAAGCTACTTAATATTAAGTTGTGTGATTCAGTTAGTATAATCATTTCCAAATTATCAACAAAAGTGGAAGGTAGGAATAATTTAATAAAACTCAGTGATAATTCCCAAACCTCACTTTAGCCAACATTATCAACATTTATCCAAAAGCTTATATCCAAAATGCTTATGCAAAATTATATTATTAATTTACAGTTTTTTTTAACTCATTTAATTTTTTTCTGACCCAATCCATATATGTATATATTTTAAGGGAAGAAAGGGTGGAAAATAATCATTATTGCACATCTACTATATCTCTGAATGATAATTTCACATATATCATCTTATTTAATTGTCATGACAGTATTATCCACAATTTGCAAATAAGGTTACCAAAGCCCAAAGAGTTTACATAGATTTATCTGAGGTCATCTAGCCTGTGAGGAGTAGAGTCCATGCTGAGATGCCAATTGTGCGATCAACCCCAGTAACCCAAAGAGCTGACTCTAAATTAAATGTGAAATTTTTACGTTAAAGAAACAATGGGAGGGATTAAAGATGGCGGCTGAGTAACAGCTTCCCTGCAACTGGGCACAGCGAGTTTGGGGAGACAAGACTCCAGACCTCTGCCTATGATCATCCCTTTGAGGAAACAGAAAGCCAGCAAGGGACTTCTGGACCCCAGGAGGAGGACAAAAACAGTGGAAAACTGGCAAGTGGCT
>CAUYPK010078121.1:0-25504 GCA_963574355.1 Loris lydekkerianus | reverse complement strand
CACACACACACACACACATCACTCTCCCACTTTGTACAGACAGCTTTCCTCCCTTACTCTCTGGACCATGTTCTTGAAACACTTTAGAGAGTATTAACTTGATAAAAGGTGGGGTGTTCTGGGGCAGTGCCTGTGGTTCAACGGAGTAGGGCGCCGGTCCCCTATACTGGAAGGGTTCAAACCCAGCCCCGGCCAAAAATTGCAAAAAAAAAAAAAAAAGTTGGGTCATTACATTTTTTTTTTTTTAATTATGTATTTTTTTCTGAAGTTAGGCATCTGGTTTGTCCATAGTTTATTTCTCTAATATTTCGTGAGTGTAGGGAATCCATTACCACTATTCATGCTAGAGTTTGAAGCATGCATCGTTGATGATGGATTGCTGGTAAGCACTGTCTGACATTTTGTGTGTGTGTGTGGGGGGGGGGAGAGGTCTCTTTGCATCCTCACCAGGTGCCTGGGCCCCTCATCCTGCCAGGCACCTCAAGCCCTCACTATAACCAGCAATAATTTGTCAAAACCCAGGAACGTAGGAGTTTGCTGTGGTGCTATAAGCTAGTATGATGTGTTGATACAGCTTCCACTTATTTTTTTTTATTTTTTTTATTTTTTGAGACAGAGTCTCACTTTGTTGCCCTTGGTAGAGTGCCGCGGCATCACAGCTCACAGCAACCTCATACTCTTGGGCTGAAGTGATCCTCCTCCTGCTTCAGCCTCCCGCGTAGCTGGGACTACAGGCACCTGCCACCACACTGGGCTAGTTTTTCTACTTTTACCAGAGACTCACTCTTTCTCAGACTGGTCTTGAACTCCTGAGCTCAAGTAATCCACGTGTCTCAGCCTCCCAGAGAGCTGGGATTACAGACAGGAACCTCCTCGCCCAGCCTAGTTTGTATATTTTTTTATTAGTGTGGCAGTACATTCTTGCCAGATCTTTAAGAGTTATATTTTACATACATTGTTTAGTAATGCTTTTTGCCTATTTAAAAATATATTTTTTAGTGTTTTTTTGTTTTCAATTAAAGAAAAATAATCTATTAGGTTTATTCAGCAATAACTAAATATTATTCAGCAAATAAATATTTACAAACTACATTATCCTGCAATGTAGTTTGTAAATATTTTCTCTATTTTTCACTTTATTGATTTTTTTGGCCACTCAAAACTTTTTTTTGAGACAGATTCTGAAGCTGTTGCCCTGGGTAGAGTGCTGTGGTGTCACAGCTCACAGTAACCTCAAACTCTTGGGCTCATGCGATTCTCTTACCTTTATTTTTCTATTTTTAGTAGAGATGGGGGTCTCGTTTTTTTTATTTTCTTTTTTTTTTTTTTTTTTGGTTCAGGCTGGTCTCAAATGCATGAACTGAAGAAATCCACCTGCCTTGGCCTCCCAGAGTGCTAGGATTACAGGGTTGAATCACCACGGCCAGCCAAAATGGTTTTATTTTTAAAATTAGGCCAACGTATTTTGATGTGCATTGCATCTTGATTTTGAGTTATACTATTGAAAAGTAGTTTGCTTATGTCATGTTAATATGAGTGTAGATTTAAAAAAATATTTAATTTCCCTAATTGGAGTTTATTCTTTTGTTTGGTGTGAGGTGCGACTTGAATGTTTTGTTTTTTTTTCCCCCCCAGTGTCCCAACACCATTTAGTAGAAAGATAATGCAGGGATTTGAGATATCTTTCAATGTACATTTCCATAAATACTTGAAGCTAATTATGAATTTTCTCTTGTATTCCCCTTAATTGCTGCTTTGTTATAAATAAAGCAAAATTGTTATTAAAATGAACATGTTGGCGGTGCCCGTAGCTCAGTGGGTAGGACGCTGACCACTTATACTCAGGTTGGCAGGTTTGAACCTGGACTGGGCCAGCTAACAACAATGACAACTGCAACAACAACAAAAAAATAGCGGGGCGTTGTGGCAGGCACCTGAAGTCCCAGCTACTTGGGAATTTAAGGTAAGAGAATTGCTTAAGCCCAAGACTTTGAGGTTGCAGTGAGCTGTGATGCTACAGCACTCTACTCAGGGTGACAGAGTGAGACTCTGTCTCAAAAAAAAAAAAAAAAAAAAAAAAAAAACAACTAAAAAAATGAACATGCTGCATCACTTTCATTTGTTTTTGAGATGTTCTCTGTCACCCAGGCTGGCCTGCAATGGTGTCATCACAGCTCACAGCAGCTTCAAAATCCTGGGCTCAAGCGATCTCCCTGCCTTGGCTTCCCTAGTAGCTGGGACTACAGGCACGCACCACCATGCCTGGCTCGTTTTTCTTTTTTTTTCCTATTTTTTTTTTTTGTAGAAATGGGATCTCACTCTTGCTCAGGCTGGTCTCAAACTCCTGGCCTCAAACCATCTTCCCACCTCAGCCTCCCAGAGGGCTGGGATTATAGATGAGAGCCACCGTGTCCAGCCCATATTACTTTTCAGTGGGGACAGTCACTGCTCCTAGCTTTTTTTTCTGGGTGTATTTTTGGTTATTTTTGCACATTTGTTCATATAAACTTAAAAACATCCCTGAATGTCATTTGTGAATTTTTTTAATGGAATCATGTTACACGTGTTACCACAGGAAGAACGTATGTTTCAAAACATCTATTATCGACCTTGTGACAAATATCTTAATTTTTAAAGCTTCAGTCTCTCTGCCCTTCTGTATTCCATTCATTATAGTTCCAAATCACCAGTTCCTCTGCAGACAGAGTCATCCCTCTGTACACCTAACGATATGAGAAACAAAATTCATCACAACTCAATAAATGATTACAGGTGTAGAAATATTTTAGCACCAGTATATAAAATTGGTCCTGATCAACTCAGGGCAACGTGAGACTTATTTATTCCCAGATTTATTCTTTTATTTCAGAGACAATAATTCAGGTATCTTACCTTTTTCTATCCTGTTTTCGTCATTAAGAGCATGGTGGTCATTTTATCACTCTCTGCAGAGAAGCCTTCACTTAATTATCCATACTAACTGGACTCATTAGCATTTGGGGAGCTCAGTGTTCACAAGCCACTGAGTTTTCAAAATTGCCTTCAAGTGCCATAGGTGGGTGGGGCATTAGTATTCCAAAGATGCTGTGTAATTTCTGCCAAAGTCCTGAGATTTTGAGCTGCAATATCTTTTATTCCACTTTGTTTTGATAAAGAAAAAGAAGTGGTATTTTTTTTCTTCAAGGTGTCTAAAACTATCCAAATTGATACTATCTGAATACCAACATTCTGAGATGAATAACAATCAGTGCTGTGTTATCGAAAGGCTGCCAAACATCTTTATCTTCACAGCCCATTATTTCCCATAAAAACCCAGCAGCGACTTTTGTAACATTCAAACTTAGGGGCTGGACTTCTTAATACCTTTATTCTTTGGAGAACTTGTGATTCAAAGTTGACGCAGAACATTATCCTTAAACAATACAGAAAGAAACCATTTGTTTTCTAAGGAGTCATTAGCCATCAGGTCTTTCCCTAATTTTTCCTTTATCAACAAATTTGTATAGTCACGAAAACCATTATTTTGATATATTTAATGGGTAATGAAAAGATATGATCAAACAATAGAGATAATTTAGCCTGAAGACATAAAATGCAAGACATGGTTGAGCTTAAAGAAAAATAAAATTCATGCAGAGAGCAATTGCTCCCAAATTCTTCAAAGACTGAAATTGGAAACCAGAAAAAAGTAATGCGTTCCTGAAATTTTCATGGTATATATTATATTTTTGTAAAAGATTGTGTCGGCACCAGCACAGGTGTTGATTTGCTAGCTCCTGAATACATTGTTAATGCAGCCGGTTGGTCAAACATTTTAATGAATGGCACTTAAAATGTTGCCGGTTTTCATAAATAAATATATTATGTGACATGACCAGGTACGTTTGCATTTCAGACACATGGGGAACATTTTTAGGATGAGTATGCCCACATGATGTCTAGGAAATGTTTATCCTTTAAAAATATAGAAATGATGGGCACAGCCTATGTCAGTGATTGGTGATGGTTAATTCTAAATATGGTTAAAAAATGATCACTCCAGACGAGATACAGATAATTGCTGGGTTACAGATGAGATAACTTCCTCAAAATGTGTTCAAGTAAGTTTCACGTGTAACTCAGATTCTTATTTTTTTGAGACAGAGTTTTACTAGGTTGCCCTTGGTAGAGTGCTGTGGTGTCATAGCTCACAGCAATCTCAGACTCTCGGGCTTAAGCGATTCTCTTGCCTCAGCCTCCCAAGTATCTGGGACTGCAGGCGCCCGCCGCAACACCTGGCTATTTTTTGTTGCAGTTGTCATTGTTGTTTAGCAGGCCCAGGCTGGGTTTGAACCCGTCAGCCTCAGTGTATGTGGCTGGCGCCATAACCACTGTGCTACAGGTGCCGAGACATAACTCAGATTCTTGATGAACTGCATATGTATGGTAACAACAATACTATAATGGTTCATACGTGGGAATAATGGTACAGTGTCATACTATATCAACAACAATAATTAGAATACCCCTGTATTGTAAGTTATAGAAACTGTTACGCTCTTCCTTTTAATTGAAACCAATAGAACTTAAAGAGGAACTCAGGCCAACAGTCTAGACAGAATGCAGGCAAATTTTCAGAAAAGAATATTAAAGGTTAACACTCACCCAGTTGTGTTGGCAGGAGGGGTATTTTTGAGAGAAGAAAGGAGACTCAACGTGATGACGGAGGTGGTGGAGGAGCACTGGGATTTGATGCTGGTGCTGGGGCAAAGAGGTTTACTGCTGCAGTCAATGCCTTTATAAAGGTATCCAGGACTATTGGCACAGCCTTTTAATTTTGTTTTCATCATTATAAGTGGCTTATTTGTGGCCAGTGTTCTCCCTAACTATAGGGCAAACCTTTGTAAATGGGTCAACATTAGGAGTTTGCTCCTCAAAGTCAACAAATCTTGCTCCAAAGGGACAAAAGCCTTCAGCAAATTCTTTTGCTGTATATTTTATTGATTCCAGACCAGATCTTCTAATGCCTTGTGTTCTTGTGTTTCTTTTCTTTTTTTAATTTTTCATTTGTATTTATTTATTTGTTTTTTGTTTGTTTGTTTGTTTTGTTTTGTTTTTGAGACAGAATCTCATTATGTCACCCTCGGTAGAGCTGTGCGGCGTTACAGCTCACAGCAACCTCCAAGTCCTGGGCTTAAGCGATTCTCTTGCCTCAGACTCCCAAGTAGCTGGGACTAAAGGCGCCCATCACAGCTCCTGGCTATTTTTTGGTTGTAGTTGTCATTGTCATTGGCAGGCCTGGGCTGGATTCGAACCTGCCAGCTCTGGTGTATGTGGCTGGCACCTTAGCCTCTTGAGCTACAGGTGCTGAGCCTGTTCTTGGGTTCCTAAAGGCTGTTCTCCATCTGTGTCTGAGACCAGCCACTAGCATTAAGGGGCTGCACCCCCAAGCCCCTGACATTCATGGGGAGAAAAACAACAACAACTCATTCCTAAATTATTAATTTAATTATTTAATTGTACATTATCCTTCTGTACTCAAATGTTTACTGCAACACAATTCACATCTGAGAAGATGTGGAATCAAGCCAAGTGCCCATCAGTTCATGAGTGGATTAACAGAGTATGATATACGTATACAGTGGAATATTACTCAGCCACAAAAAAGGATGATGGAATGCCTTTTGCAACAGTCTGGATGGAAATGGAGACCGTTGTCCTTAGTGAACTATCCAAAGAACTTAAAAACAAAGATCATGTGTGCCCCCATCAAGTTGGAACTAACCGATGGGCTCATATGTGATCAGAGGGAACTAAAGCTCAGTGGAAATCAACGTGGGGCAGGTGCACAGGGATGATCAAAAACCTCCATGATGGATACAGTGATGACACAGTTAGAACCATGACTCAAGCTTTACAAATGCAATTCACATCACCAACCATGGACCCTGTAATATTTTGAAACTTGAAAATTTGAAAATAAAATGAAACATAGTTATTGTCCTCTGGAATTCACTGTCAGATGAGGGGAAATGGTGTGCCCAGAAACAGCTTTGTGCTAAGGCCTATTGAGATAAATAATATATTCTTTATTGGGCGGTGCCTGTGGCCCAAGAGGTAGGGTGCCTGTGGCCCAAGAGGTAGGGTGCCATCTCCATATACCGGAGGTGGTGGGTTCAAACCCAGCCCTGGCCAGAACCTGCAATAAAAATAAAAATAAAAACAATATATTCTTTATTTTGCAACTTTGAAAAACAACATGCATGTGTTCAAAACAGCTTCCACTTTTTTTTTTTTTTTTTTTTTTGAGATAGAGTCTCATTCTGTTGTCCTAGGTAAAGTGCTGTGGTGTCACAGCTCACAGCAATTTGAAAGTGCTGGGCCCAAGTGTTCTTCCTGCCTCAGACTCCCAAGTAGCTGGAACTACAGGCACCTGTCACAATGCTTGGCTAGTTTTTCTATTTTTAATAAAGTTAGGGTCTCACTCTTGCTTAGGCAGGTCTCAAACTCCTGAGCTCAAGCAATCCCCCCTACCTCCTAGATTGCTGGGATCGCAGGCGTGCACCCCAATCTGTCTTTCACTTTCAATTAAAAAACAGTTCTTCATTTTCTGGAATAATTCTATCCAAAGAGACAATAACACAGTGATACTAATTCTATATACCTTTAATTAATGGAGTGCTTCTAGATGATTTTTAACATTAAAAGGAAGGGGGAGAAACAAGGTATGATTCTAGCTAGGGGATTGGCAAGAAATCGCTGTGCTACCCACAAGAAATAGCGGAAACGGCATTTCAGCATCTCCCTGACGATGCCCAGAATTCTGAAAACTGTTGATGGAGACAGATATTTCGGGAAGGTAGGAACAATACCAGCAATTATTTGTTGTTCACTGAGTTTGAAAATTAAGTGATCAGAGAGCTTAGCAAATGCAATTCCTACACGTTGACCATGTGAAAACTGGATTTAATTGAGCAAAGGAATGCATTTTGAGTGAGTTCATAGTAGCAGAGAAACAGAGAGAGTGGCCTTAACAAGACAGAGCTATTGGGTTGAGAGATCGTTACTGTTGTTACGGTTTGCGGGCAAATATGACAAGGTCCTCAGCTCTTGATCAGAGCCTCAAAGACTGAGAATGCTGGCTTGTTGCTAATTTGCATGATTTAGGCTGCGTGTATCAGAGACGAGATTCCCGGGACACAATAGGACGTGCGTAGACAAAGGCAGGAGATAGCACTCGTCTTTGAAACTGTTTTTCTTACACGCTCTGTTAACCGATAAGAAGTATTGATCCTCTTTATTGTAGGAAGTACGCGGAAACATGCCGATTCCTACTTCCCTTGGACACGTTTGGACTGAAATATGGTTTGTAAATAATTTTCGAAGCTATTCAACAAACGGTGGATGCTTTTCCTTCTAACTCGCTTAGACATAAAATCTGAAGATGCAGATGGTACAATCCAAAGTCTTTGATGTATTTGTAACAAGTTGATACCTCTGTTCCAAGTGCTGTAACAAGTTGATACTATGTTAGATACATACGTGTAAATACATACATAGGTCTTTTTTTTTTTTTTTTAAAGGGGATTTTGGGGTTGGGGTGCGCATATGCACACTTTTTTTTTTTTTTTTTTTTGTGGAGACAGAGTTCTACCCTATACCCTGAGCAGAGGGCAATGGTGTCATAGTTCCCTGCAACCTCAGACTTGGGCTGTGGGCATCCTGCTGCCTCAGTCTCTGAAGCCGCTGGGATTACAGGCACTGGCCTTGGCGTTCGGCTGGGTTTTTCCATTTTTTTTTTCATGACTCAGGGTCTCACTCTTACTCAGACAAGCCTTGAACTCCTGACCTCAAGCAATCCTCCTTCCTCCGCCTCCCACAATGCTGGGATTACAGGCGTGAGCTACCACACCCAGCTACTATGTACGTCTTTAATTTCCAACTACAGAGGATTTGAACCTGGCTGGAGCCTGCTAAGCAATAATGAGAAATGCAACAAAAAATAGCTGGGAGTGTGTCAGGAGCCTGCAGTCCCAGCTACTTGGGAGGCTGAGGCAAGAGAATCATTTAAGCCCAAGAGTTTGAGGTTGCTGTGAGCTGTGATGCCACAGCACTCTACTAAGGGTGACATTGTAAGAGTCTGTCTCAAAAAAAAAAAAAAAAAAAAAGAAAGAAAGAAAGAAAAGTGTGTACACTTTCACATTCTATACTTTAAACAAATCAACTAATTATATAAATCATGTAAATATATCCTCTATGGGAGTACAAGTAGTCTAGGAGATTTATTTAGAATCTCTACAGAAAAGCTGTAATTATTTACAACATTGCATTTACTGTATTTGCAAAATTACAAAACTAAATTCTTTATGCTTTTTTTTTTTTTTGCATATTTGAGCAATAAAGGTGTTGTTCACCATTACCCACTTTTTTTTTTTTTTTAATGCAAGGATAGTGTGCAGAGATACAGAAAAGATGAGTGAGGGACATTCACATACTTTTATGGAAACCTCCCCACCCTGTGTTCCACTAAGTGGTAGTTTCAATGCATGGTGCATTTTATAAGCTCCAAACTACACTGACATTTTGGAGGCACAATTACGTTTGAAAGGAAGAGCAGTGGTGAATACTGAATGCTCTTTTCTTTTTGGTGAATGGAATACAACGTGACAACATGGTTTCTGGACCTACTGCATTTGATGGAGTCCATTAACCAAGGCCTGTGTTTGAATTCATTCATCAAATCTTCCCAATGTTTAAGTCATTATGCTCTTCCGTGTCGGAAAGATTTGGTCTGTTTATGCTAAAGTTTGTACTCTTTCCAACTTTACCTACCATGGTACCTTTTATGCGATTTGAGTGAATTAATCAATCCTTGAAATCTCAATGACTCACTAAAAGCTTTTCATCAAAAAAAAAAAAAGTTGCTAATATTATTTTCCTTCCATTTCCTAGATGTTACTACGAAATGCTTTTACGCAGCATTAGAGGAATAATGCAAAATTCAGGATAAACTGTACAGAGGGAGCATGTAGTCGTAGCAAATCTATACGTCTCCAACCAAGATTGACATCAGCAGAGATGGGATATTAAACATAAACGACCATAAAATGAAATAGCAAAAACTCGGCATCAATCATCTCGTCATTGTCCATTTGTTAGTGAATACATCGAAGAAATAAAGGATGAAAGACTTAAGTTCACTTTTAGACAGGCACCAAATGTACATATCAGTATACAGTCGGCCTTGTCCCTTATGTTAACCATCTCTGGGTGTCGACCATTTTGCTACAGACTTGGGGGTGGTCACGTTACAGAGACCCAACCGTACATGCATATTGATAGATGCACACACACGTCCGCACAGAGTTTTATGAACTCACTAATCTTATGCCACTTTAATTCAACATTTACACACATACACGCACATATACAAATTTTCCACTTAACTAGATGTCCTCCATCAAACTTTATACAGTAGATTCTCAGTAAATTGATCACTCAAGGCATTGTAAGACACTGGTCACAGTACAGAGGTGGTCATCATGAGCACCTAGGCTGCTGTATTGATAATTACATGTGGTGCGTGTCCCGTCTAGCAAATGAAATCAAGTTAAGCAGGTGGTCAGCATAGGGACGGGGTCAGCTATGAAGGTTCTACTGTATTTGCAGAGCTATGTATGAAGAAAATAAATCACGATGATAGCATCCTAAAAACGCTTCCACTTCTTTGTTTTCCAATATCTCTTCAAGTTCTGCCCTTAATGTTTTCTCTAGAACTTTGTAGGTGAGGGAACCTACAAAGGTTGGTTGATGCATTAGTAATCAATGCTTTGGTTGGTTGGTTACTGATGCATTAATAATCATAGCAAATTTTATTTTATTTTATGTTATGTTACTTTATTGAGACAGTCTCACTATGTCACCCTGGGTTGAGTGCTGTGGCATCACAGCTCACAGCAACCTCAAACTCTTGGCTTAAGCGATTCTCTTGCCTCAGTCTCCCAAGTAGCTGGGACTACAGGCAGCCGCCACAACGCCTGGCTATTTTTCTGTTGCAGTTGTCATTGTTGTTTAGCTGGCCCTGGCTGGGTTCAAACCCGCCAACTTAGGTGTATGTGGTTGCCACCGTAAGCACTATGCTACAGGTGTCAAGCCCATAGAATTTTTAAAGCTGGGTTGGGTTCAGGCCCTATCCCAGGGCAGAGAATGTTACGGGTCCCCCAGCTAGGATCTGTCAAGTTGTTTCAACCCAGCTGAAAGAAAAATTGCTGAACCTTTTCACCCTGCAGGAACATATGTCTCAGAATGACCTTTGCTAACTTGTCTTTGAATGCACTTGTTTGCAATTCTTGGGCAGCCTATAGCCAGTGCCACAGTCCGAGATTAAGGACAGACTATTCAGAACAGCCCAGGATTTGATCTCTTTCCTCCTAGAAGAAGCTGTCTGCCACTGCTTGCTCTCAGCGACCTGGGGGGCACCCAGCATCAGTAAAACCCAGAGTCCAGAGGTGCTTTGGATGGGTCTCTCAGCTGTGAGGTGAAGTAGGGTGGAAAACAGAGTGAGATGATGTCCACCAAGGCAGTTTTGGAGATGAATCCTCACAGCGCCTGTGATAAAGTGATAAAGTCATTTCCCCCGATTTGTCTGAGAAATTGGCACAGGAGGCCTGGGATTGGGAACCTGCACAGCCCATTCTGCAACTGACACCCTTGCTTGAAGTATTTGAGGCATTTCTTTCATTTGGGTGTGTTTGCCTGCCCAGTGTGCCCCAGCATGGGTCTCCCTGAATGCACACGTGCACCTGTGCCCTCAACAAGGATTTTCCCCTGGACGTGGTCTTGTGGAGATAGAATTCTCTCCTACTCAAGTGATGGTTCTGCAGGGTTTGGGGGGCATCTCCTGAGAGCAAACGGTTGCAAGTTAAACTCTCCTTCCATGGTGGCCTTCAGTCGCCCTGGAGAAAGGTAATCTCGATAGTAGATAGAATTCCAAGGTGTACACCTTGCTCCCATTTTCTGGGAGAGAGAATTGACTCTTTCCATACATCTATTAATTTTAGTTAATAGTCTGCCTTCTGTTTTCTATTTGACTTTGCAGAGGGCATTGGTTGGGTAATTGTATCACCAAGACCTTTGCTTACAGGATACAGATGTGAGATTGTGATTTGAGTTTGCAGAGGGCATCGGTTGGGTAACTGTATCACCTAGACCATCACTTACGGGATACAAATGTGAGATTGTGATGTGGCTGGACAGGGAACTAACAAAATCCAGGAGTGAGAGTCGAGCCCAAGGAAGGTTCTGAGGCGGTGTCGATAACTGTCTCATTCTCCAACCTTGTTCGCTTTCTAGAAGACTGTTTTCTTCTGTAGAGTCTGGAGCTCTTGATTCTCTTGTGGCTGAGTTTTCTTATTGGTCTCATATTCCACCCAGCAGATGCATCTGAGACTTACAGGGTGGAACTGAGCAATGTGAGATTAACAAAGAGTAAGGGGGGCAGTGCCTGTGGCTCAAAGGAGTAGGGTGCTGGCCCCATATCCTGGAGGTTGTGGGTTCAAACCCAGCCCCAGCCAAAAACTGCAAAAAAAAAAAAAAAATAATAATAATAATAATAATAATGGAACTTGGGGAGTTGCGGGTGAGAACCTTGTTTCCTTTCTGCCAATACCAGAAAGTTCATTGTGGGGAGAGACCTGTGACTGGCCCCATATACCGGGGGTGGTGGGTTCAAATCCTGCCCCAGCCAAAAAAAAAAAGAAGTTCATTGTGATTAAAAAAAAAAATTTTTAGCATGAATTTTCCTGTGGTCCCTTTCCTTTGGCTGATTTCTTGTGTGCAACTTTATAGCTGGGTCTTCTCTCACTCTTATATCCCGATAATTATTTACCATGTGAGAATAGTTTTTGAAGTCTCGCATGGGGCAAAGGATAATGTGAACATGTACGTTTCTAGCGCCTCATCTAATACTTTTCATTAGAATATAACTCTGGTTTCATTACATGTCAAAAATGTACAAATGGAACAGATTAACTTAAAGCACTACTCTGGTGGGGCCCCAGAGGGAAGAGAAACCCAGTGAAAACGAACAGCGATTTGTACAGATTTCGTACAGTGCATCGGAAGGCAAGCTGGGCGTGCTTGAAAAATACCGCAGGGCAGCAGAATAAACAAGATAAGAAGGAGGGAATGTGAGGACACCAACAGAGACTGTGGTGAATAATGGCAGAGGTAAATACCAGATAAGGTGAAAAAGTGTTTGAAGCTCCGGACGTCGGCTGAGAGTCTCACTGGCAAGCAAGTAAGCAAGAGCCCAGCAGAATACATAAAGAAGTGTAAAATTGTCCCGAGGTCCACTGAAGCTTTGAAAGAGAAAATGTTAGACATAATGTCCCCTCCCCTGCAAAAACCAGGACTGTATATGTCCTGAGAGGAAAGAAATGAAGGGTTAGACTGGGAAACGAAACTTGAAGCTTCTGAAGACCCAGGCTGTACAATGGGAAAGATAAAAGGCCAACCTCCCCACCTAAAGGCAAGTGTCACAAGACTCTTTGTAATGGAGCAGATAAGCATTTCTCCCTCCTTACTAGATAGTGTATGTCGGAGAGTCTGTAAGAACGCCAGGAAAATAAACCAAGTAAATAATCTCTCTTATGGAAATGCGTATAGAGGGGAAAAGAATGAGTCCTTGAAAAGAGGCTCTGTGGTCTGAATAGAGCCTGGTGTTTGCAGACACGATAAGGGAAGATACTTATTTACAGAAAAGTGCTCACATGCTGAGCGTCTGGCTCAGTGAACTGTAGCTGAAAGCCGATGATTTAATCTGTGCAGAAGAGACACCCAGCTTGCAGGGTGGCTTGTGTTGACTTTGAAGGTGGCTGAAGGGTAGAGGGACCCCAGGGGTGAAGGACAGCAGAGTTGGTGGTGAGGAGTTATTTCCTTGGTTGACCCTCTAGGGACTGACCACTGGAATCTTTCCTTCCCTCAGCCCAAGTGTCCCTGGCAGCATCTGAGCTGCAGGGTGAACCCAGCACTCAGAATGCAACGTGAGAGATTGTTTATTTATTATTTTATTTTATACTGTATTGTATTGTATTATTTTATTTTTAACATCAAATTAATACGAGGGTACCAATTTTTGGATTATATTGTTCTCACTTCCAGAGTAAAGTTCCAGTTGTAAAACAGCCCCTCACCCAGGGGGCTTGGTATATACCCTTGCACTGGGTCCATTAGGGGACATCTTCCCAAATACCCTCCTTTCTTCTGCCAATCATCCTCTCCCTCCACCTATGTCCTCCCCCTGTCCCCAGACTAGGCTATATTGGTGTTCATATGAGTATATAATTGTTTATACATTGGTTTATATTAGTATTAAGCACACCAGATATTTGTTTTTCCATTCTTATGATAGTTTACTAAAAAGAAAGTGTTTCAGGTCCATCCAGGTAAAGATAAAAGGTATAATGTCTCCATCTTTTTTTATAGCTGAGTAGTACTCCATGGTAGACATAGAGCACAGTTCGTTGGTCTATTCATGGATCATGGGCATTTGGGTTGCTTCCACGATTGGAGAATTATGAATTGAGCCACAGTAAACATTCCAGTGAAAAAGTCTTTCTGGTAAAATAATGATTTTTCTTCTGGGTAGATACCTAGTCATGGGATTGCAGGATCAAATGGAAGGTCGACTTTTAGTTCTTTGAGGAGTCTTCACACTTCTTTCCAGGAAGGCTGAATTAGTTTGCAGTCCCACCAGCAATGCTGAAGTGTTCCCTTCTCTCCGCATCCAAGCCGGCATCTGTAGCTTTGGGACTTTGTGAAGTGGACCATTCTCACAGGGGTTAGCTCATATTTCAGGGTAGTTTTGATTTGCATTTCTTGGATGATTGAAGGTGATGACAATTTTTTCATGTATTTGTTGGTCTTTCATGTGTCAGCTTTGGAGAAGTTTTTGTTCCTATCTGTTCCCCACATATAGAGCGTTTTTCTTGTTCTTTCCTTGTTGTTTAGTGTGAGTTTTCTGTAGATTCTAGTTATCAGACCTTTGCCAGATTCATAACATGCAAAAGTCTTCTCCCTGAAACACCTGAAGCTCAGGCAGGCTGTTGAAACCCAGTTCTGTTATTAAATTCACTCTTCATCATTGACAATCAGGGACAGTAGAAGTCATTCTTCTGTTGCTGGTGCTTGTAAGCAAATCCTGGTGCTGTGCTGTTCTCACCCTGGTGACTGGCAATTACAAAGTGTCCAGACTGGGAATAGAGCAGAAAAAACAGATGCAATGAGATGGGATGGCAGGACAATCAACTCTGAACCTTCTGCTCAAGCTTCTGGATCCTGGTTTCAAGGGACACATTCCTGCCCTTATTCAGCCACAAGGACTGCAAGGACTCGTCCCTGCAAGGACTCCAATGTTGAGAACCAGTCTGGTGAAGGGGATTGAACCAGAGGAAAATACAACAAACACAAAATAAGACAGCGGTTCTCAACCTGTGGGTAGCGACCCCTTTGGGGGTCGAACGACCCTTTCACAGGGGTCGCCTAACTACATCCTGCATATCAGATATTTATATTAGGATTTGTAACAGTAGCAAAATTACAGTGATGAAGTAGCAACGAAAATAAATTTAGGGTTGGGGGTCACCACAACATGAGGAACTGTATTAAAGGTTCGCAGCATTAGGAAGCTTGAGAATCACTGGCATATGAAAAGACACAGAGGCAGAAATGAAAGATGGGACCAGGAGGACGGACTGAGCTGATGGCTGCAGCCAGCACCAAAGCACAAAATCAGCTTCATTTTATAGTGTCTGTCCAGGGTGTGGCATGGTTGTCCATGGGGTGTGGCATAGACAATACGGGGAAATAGCATAAACAAAAGACTAATTTTTGGTCTTACAATACAATAGGAAAATGTAAACAACTTTAATAAAGACAAATCATTGGGCAGCACCTGTGGCTCAGAGGAGAAGGGCACTGGCCCCATATACCAGAGGTGGCAGGTTCAAACCTGTCCCCGGCCAAACACTGCAAAAATAAATAAAATAAAGACAAATCATCTTGTTAATGGTTTCTAGTCAACTTCATTAACATATGACAAGAAGCAAGAAGGCAAAGATCACAAGGATCTCAGCCTAGTTGACAAAACAAAGGAAGAAGGATGTGACTTAATGGTTTCTACTCAACTTTGTTAACATATCAAGAAGTGAGGAAGCAAAGATCACAAGGGATCTCTGCACAGTTAACTGGACAAAGAAAGGGCTACGTGACTTTTGGCAGAGGGAGCATGAAGAAAGCAATATGTCTGTTTCAGGAACGGAGGAGAAGCAGTTGAGGGTTCATTCACTGAATGTTCCCCAGGCTGTTGGGGCCCTGCTGTCTCATGGCCTGCTTTGCACACTGAAAGATGTCAAAGCCTTGTTACTCAGGTAAGACCCCACTCCGGGTATCTAGGACTCTGGGCATTCCCACCAGAATGGTTCTGCCTCAGCTTTTAGGATCAGTGTGGCTTGTACCCTCTGCCACACCAGCCAAGCACACTGCTGTTTGCAGGAGTGACGTGATGGTGGCCATTGTGGGGTGGGGGTCATAGGACAGATAAAGACATTCATTGGTGGGGAAATGGAATATGAATGCTCTTTCTGAGGGAGAATGGAATGTGGACACCCGTTCAGGACCCAGATGTTATAACATGAGCGTGCATGTTACGTTTCCCCCTTATGATTGCTGGGGAAGCTTAGGAGACAAAACTGGGCACTGGAAGAGAACAGGCTGGGTCACAGGTATGCTTGCTTCCCCAGGCCCCCTCCCAAGGTCATCACCCCAACCAGTTTGTATCTATCAGGTTGTTATAACGATATGCTCTGTGAAAATCAGAACAGAGAACATGCATTACTTCACCCATTTGATTGGTTATAACTTTAACAGGTTTAGACCCAGATCAGGTGGTTTATCTGAGGGTGGGCACCCTAGATCTTGCAAAATAAGAGAAAAGTCACATCAAGATCTGGGTCCGGAAGGGACATATTAGTGGGCATGTCCCTTCTGGAAGGATGTTTGGAGAATACTTAGAGATATATTAGATTATTTCTAATAAGTTATGAACATAAACCAAAATAATATCAGTTGAGTTTAAATATTTAATTAATTACATTACCTTTTTATTTTATTTTGATTTTATCTAATTTAAGCTTTCAAAAAAATAGACTTTTTGAAAATATATTTTTAAATCCTTGCTATTTATCAGTAAATACTTTTTAACATTTCAATTGCTTTAGTATATAAAGAACTTTAGAAGCATATATAGATAATAACATGTTCTCTGGAAATGATTAGAATAAATTTAAATTTAACACATATGCATATTCATATTCTAATATTATTTCTAAAGCCAAATGATTGGTATGACTATTGAAGTCACTAATTTTATTTTAGAATACAGATTTTGGTTGGATTCTTTGTTCATTTTTATAAGCCATATTGGTGTCTATTGGGGTTCTACAAAATATAATCCTTTATTTAGAACTGATAATTAAAGATTAAGTTGTAGATGTCCGTTCTCTCTGAATAAGCTGAGAAACAACACCTGTGGGCAGGCAATGATTCTAACAAAATATGATTCATACAGGAAAAATTTTTTAGAGTAATACTATTTCAAATTATTATGCCATTTTTGATAATTCTATCAAGGAAAAAAGGTAGGAAAATATTCCCACTTTACTATAAGTAAAAGACCATTAATTATTACATGTCTCTTACCCATCTTGAACTTACATAATTGAGAGCAATTAAAAAACATTGCAATTAGTTTCAAAGTTTATAAATTTCAAGAAACTGTGCCAAAGTTCAGGAAACAGTACATAATTCAATGCAATGATTCCTGAATTCCTGACTCAGGAATTGCATGGCCCTTTTAGCTCACTGGACTAGGTCCCTTAGGGTTCTATTATTTCTTCAGATACAACCCCTTGCTTATAAAACCTCTATGTCTGTCCACACTAAAAAGATTGCTGTGTGTATTACAGACTTCAAAAAATTCTTTCATGACATTTGCAGCAAACTAAACAAAGTCTTATCACAAAACATATAATGGCAAATATCCATTATGGAAAGATTCATCTCTCTGAAAAATAACCTGTACTGATACTTAGTGCTTAAATTCTTCATAAGCACTCTTAAACTGTATTAAAGCTGCAATTGTTTCTAAACAAATGTTTATTTACATGTAGTCCATACTTTTGTACTATTTCACAAATACTCAAGCCTAATATTTGTTCCTAATTATTGTTTTGTCAATTTAAGGATGATTTAATAAATAACCATATTTTAGATATGTTTGGATGGGGAAGTATAGAATACATTGCTAAATTTATGGCCAAATAGATTAATTAGAAGTTACAGTTCTTACATGTTAGAATAGTCATATGAAATCCCCTAGAAAACTGTGTTATTTCTATCCTTAAGAATCATGGAAAAGAGAAGAAAGAGAAGGAGAGATGAGGATTTTCTATCTAAAATGATCCAAGAAATAACAATTGCATTTCAACCTAGGTTCCAATAAAACTTTCCAAAGCACTATGTTGAGAAAGAATATGAGAAAATAACTGGAGTCAATGAGAAATAAAACACCATGATTCGTCCATTTTTCACCAGTGTTATGTCTTGTACAGAGAAGCTGAATGGACACCCACGGCAGGTATTGCCTGCCTCATTTATATGGGCACTTGCCAAATGAAATGGGATGTATTGTCAAATATTCTACTTAATTCTGGGTTTTATATAAAAACTGTAACTAACTGGACTGGAAATTATGTTGACTCAAATGCATTTGACTATAAAAAAAGAAAAAAAATTAGCAACTCAACATCTAAAGTCTGAAAAAAAGAGAACTTACCTCCGTGGTTAGAATTTGCAAAAGAAAAATAAAGAATGTGAGGAAATATTTTGAAATTGTACTAGCTAATTTCTTCCAGTAAAACACTACATGTCTCAGAGCAAGTTAAACATCACATACCTTAATTATCATAGCTTAAAATAATGAATTTTTTCAAACTATTCATCCAACAAGGGTTTAATATCCAGAACATATAAGGAACCCAAATATTTCAATAGCAATAAAAACAGTCTGATTAAAAAATGGGCAAACATTGTGTATCAAATCATCACATTGTACCCCTTAAGTGTATACAGTTATGATTTAATAAAAATTAAGTTTAAGAAATGGGCAAACAAGCTGAACAGACATTTCGCAAAAGAACACATAAAAATGGCAAAAAATACGTGAAAAAATGCCTAATGTCACTAATCATCAGGGAAATGCATGTCAAAACCACAGTGAGGCATCTTCTTACCCATTTAGGATAGCTATGACCAAAAAGACAAAAAATATCAAACATTGTCAGGGATGCAGAAGAAAAAGGATTCTTGCACTTCACTGGTGGAAATATAAACTAATACAACCACTGTGGAAAATGTTATTGAGGTTCCTCGAAAAACTACAAACAGAACTACAATATGGAAATTTATCCAAAGAAAAGAAAATCAACATATTGAAGAGATGCGTGTACCCCCGTATTTATTGCAGCCCGATTCATAATAGCCAAGATAAAGAATCAACCTTGATATTCAGCATTATATGGATAAATAAAATGTACACAATAGATTGCTATTTAGCTATAAAAAAATTAAATCCAGTCATTTGTTGCAACATAGGTGGAATTAGAGGATGTTATGTTAAGTAAAATAAGCCAGAAATAGAAAGTTATATGCTACATCTTCTCACTCATATGTGAAAGCTAAAAAAAATTGATCTTATAGATGTAGAAATTTTAAACAGAGGCTATTAGAGGCTGGAAGGGTAAGGGGAAGGGGAGATAGGAAGAGATTTATTAAAGGGTACAAAATTACAACCAAAGAGAGAAAGTTCTAGTTATCTATAGCACTGTAGAATGAGTGCAGTTAATGTGATGTATTTGCCAATAGCTAGAAGTAGGATTGAATGTTCCTAACACAAAGAAATAATAAATGTTCGAGATGATGGACATTCTAATTATCTTGATCTGATCACTATACATATGTTGAAACATCACCACTTAAACCATAACTATGTGCAATTATTGCAAGTGAATTATAAAAGAAAATAAAAAGAACAAAAATAATAAAATTAGTATCTCCTTCAAATATTTTGTAATAATATGTGTTCAGTGTGTGTGAAGAACATTTGTTGTGTAGGAAGTTTAAACTATGTGAAAATATGTATCATGCACTACTACAAATTCCCTTGGTTTTATAGTGAGATGAGGTGCCTATCGGATAGGAAGTAGTGGAGTGTGTAGTATCTTGTCATATAAGCAATATGACAAATTAAAATTTGTCAAATGTCAAAAGAAAATGACAATTTAAAATTTGTAACTGATTTAAAATTTAAAAAATATAAAATGATAGGTGCAGATCACCCACTACCAACTCAAAGCAACATGGTGAAAGCTAAAAATTCTACATCGATGATAATATTTAGGGAAAACCTTATGTCTTGGAGTCACAGGTCAGAATATGCTAATAATTAGGTCTCACAAATAAGTATAAGGAAGGGGAAGCTTCACAATGAATAGTACTTATTTCTTCAACAGATTTCCAATTTTAAAGTCAATGTCTTGACAGAAAAAGATTAAGATCCTCAAATTTGAGTACTTTGAGTAGACAATCTTGAGAAACTCAAAGCTGCATATTTTGAGTTTCTAAATTGCTGACTTCCTGAGCTATACAAGGTAGTTTCCTAACCAGGGGAGACACTGAAAACACCTTACCTGGAGCAGATTCCTCACCAGTTGCTATTAATCTTCCTAAATAGCTGCCTTTGCTGACCATTTATTGTCCGTACATCAATATATAAGGTCAACCACAGCAGCCTGAGCAAAAAGACATGAGTGAGTTCTTGTTCAGATGGAAATAGCTAACACCCCAAAGAAACTGAAAGACCTAACTAACGTGTACTGACAAGAGCTAGAGGAGATATAATTGACCAGGAAAGGAAGAATATAAGCTGGAAAATAATTTAATAGCTTGAGAAAAATCACCTTTGATTCAGGGTTCAATAACCTGCCAGAGACACCCAGAACAAATTACAATACCATGCTGAGATAATAATCTTCTTGAAGTTTGTACAAAGTGATAGCCTGCAGTAAATGAGATGAACAATTTTTTCTTTTAGAAGTGCCAAACTGGAAACGAAGGGAAGAAGTCAGAAGGTTCAGAAAGGTAGAAATGTTACAATGAATTTATTATGTAAAACCAGAGGACCTATTACCTCACCATCTTTTTTCCTCAGCAGCTTTTATAGAATGCTTCATTTTAATTCAGTAAGGAATATACTGGTGGTGTTGGGAGAAGTGTGGGGGCTGCATAGGCATCTCTAAGCTCAATAATGGATTCCTATGGAGGCTGGTGTGAGCCGGGAGAACTCTTCTTTATTTATTTATTTATTTTTTTTTGTCAGAATTTAGCATGTCAGAAGCCAGCTGGCAGTACTTACCTATCACTGGTCAGGTAGCTGCAATTAATATGATGGACAATCAGACTAGAGTAGCAATCAGATCCTTAGGAATCTATGAAGGTGATTAAGAGAACATGATGCTACAAGCACAGCTGTTGGGATTTTATGTAACTTGCATAATAAGAAAAAAAATGTGTTCTGGCAACAGAAGACTGATGTCAGATACCTAAATGGAAAATCGCAGTTTTTTACTCAGGTTCACCAAAAGTCACTGCACAGATCCGATATTCATTGATGGAATGGAAAGCTCAGACCCCTCAAGGAAGGATATGACAATACCACTATCACTGTATAACACGAACATCACTCTACACTTTCCCCAAAGAGATATAATCATTTGCCATTTGTTCAGAAAAGAGGAATAACCAGTCTTTTTGAGGGCTTTTGGATATAGAATCTAAGCTGACACTAAGTAATAGGAAATCCAAATACTCTTTGGAACCTCAGCCAAATGGGGGTAATGAAAACCAGTTAGTAAATGATTTTCTCACCCAAGATCATCTTACAGTAATAACAGGGAGATCTCAGATTTATCCATTTATCATTCTCTTGTCTCTGAATTCATACATCATAGCAGCAGGCAGAAGCATGTTTCATATTGATTCTTTGACAGTCAAGCTATTGAGGTAGAAAGGCCAAAGCAAAAGTTTCTAAAACTAGCCTGCCTTCCATGGAGACCAATATAAATTAAAATGAAATAATACTCTATTCCAGATGGAATACAATAAATTAGTGCCCCCCTCAACGTTTTAATGAATACAGAGGTATGGGTGCCAATCACTTCCATGTTTGATGCCTGTTGGCCTCTGAAACATCCAATGATGGGCAAATAATTATGAATATCTATAATTTTACTTAATAGCAGCCTCTAGTTCAGCTTTCAAACCAGATTTAATATCTACTAAAAGAGATTAGCACAGTCCTGGCACCTAGTATAGAGCAATGAATGTGGAGTGCATTTATCATGACCCTCATCAATAAAAAAGATCAAAATCAGTGCACTTATTCAAAGGAAAACAGAAGTAGACATGAACTATGCCCAAGATAAATTAAACCCACTGTTCTGTAACAATATAGTGCACAGAAAACATGATCATTTGGTATTTCACAGTATATTAATCCTTCTTTGAATGGAGTAACCATATTAATAAATGCATGTGTGCCTAAAAAAAGAGCTCAAAATAGATGCAGAAACAGAAATATAGGGAGGAAACAAGTTTACCCTCATAGTAAAGAGATGTTAGATAACTTTTTCAGCGATTGATAGAAGAGATACATAACAAATAAATAAAAGTATAGATAATATAAACAACACTATCAGTCACCTTGACTTAACAGATCACTGAGCACTGCAATTGAAGAAAACAAACTCTTTTTCAGTGAACGTAATATGTTCACTATTATAGAAATATATTAGGCCATAAAACAAGTTTCAAAGGCTTCAACAGGTTTAAGTTATAAAGAGTATATTCTAAGACTACAATCAAATTAAAGGAGGCATAAGTAAAAATAAAACATTTGGTAGTTCTTCAGTATTTGGAGATTAAGCTATACATGTCCAAGAAATCCAGATTTCAGAGAAGAAACACCAAGGAATATTTGATGATGTTTTGAACAAGTGATGATACAATACAACATAGCAAAATGTGTTGGATGCAGTTAAAGTTGTAGTTGTACTTAGGGAGAAGTGTGGAGCTTCAATGTCTATATTAGAAAAGTACAAAGATATAAAGTCAATGAATGAAAAATAATGGGAAAAAGTAAGTTAAAGGAGATAACAAAAACAGCAGTTTAGATATCAGTGAAATATACAACAAATAAAAATAAAGTTAATAAAGATAATAAACAAATATCTGGTTCCTTGAAATGATCTGTGCATTGTGCACTTGTTCATAGGAAAACAGAAGCAGACAAGAATTGTGCCCAAAATAAATTAAATTTGAAAAAAAATTTTCACAGTACTATTGTTGCAACTGTTGTATTTGAAGTATTGTTAAAATAAATGTAAAAACAAAATAAATAAAAATAGAGATCAAATGAAAGGCACTCGAGTTCCCAGGATGCACACTGAAGGTCAGGTAGCGGAGGCCTGGGAGAACCTCCGAGGATGGAGAAAGGGCTAAAATTTAAATCCAGGTTCCAGATGGCTTCATTTTTTCCATTATTTTATTTCTCCAAATATCCAATGTCTTTGCAATATTGAAGGATCCTAGGATTTGATAAAGTGTCTATTAGATTAATCAAGAAATGAGAAAATGTAAATTAACAATACCAGGAATGAAAAAGTGGTTATTTCTGCAGATTGCAGAGACATAAAGGCATGATAAAAGAATAACCTCAATAACTTTATTGTAACAAATTTGAGAACTTAGATGAAATGGACATTTAAAAAACTGCAACATCAAACTGGATACAATATCAAACAAATAATTTTAATAACCCTGAGTCCATTATAAAAATTAATTTAATCACCAAAAAAATTTACATGAAGAAAACCTCAGGTTTATATTATTTCATTGCTGAATTTTAGGAAATTTTTAAGAAGTAAATGGTATAAATTTTATACAAACTCTTCAATAAAATAATCAAAAGGAAATACTTCTGAAATCATTTTATAAGGCCAGCAAAACTCATGTAAAACCAGACAATGACTTTACAAAAATACAATTATGGACATAAATCCCTTTTACACATAGATGTAAAAATACTTAATAACACATGACCAGGTGGAATCCAGCAATGTGTTACAAATATAATACATTATGAATCATTCAGGTTGTCCCCAGTAATACTTAGGTGGTTTCACAGTTGAAAGTCAATCAAGATACATCAGCATTCTCAGAGTATGACAGAGAAAAAGCCTTATGATTATCTCAATAAACAGGGGAAAACATTATCAAAATCAATCTTTTGTGAAAAATATTCTCACAAAATAGCAATAGGAAAACGTTTCTCACTCTAATAAAGGACTTCTACTAAAACAAAACAAATTAGTCTGTAGCTAATACTATATTTAATGTTGAAATATTGAGTGCTTTCCCAAAGATTAGAAATAAGTAAAACATGCCACAAAGGGCAAAGGGAGAGGGAATAGGCAAGCTAGTTCCCGCAAGCACTATCAGGGCACTAATCCCGATCATGAGGGTGGAGCCTTCCTGGCCCATTCTTTTCCATCTTCCTAATCCCTAGGTCGCATCACCCTGTATGACGCTAGATGTTATAGCGAGGCCCAGTTTTGGCAATCAAATCTTGAGAATAAAAATAATTACTTTTACATATGCACTCTGGGGTCATAAATAGACATACAATTAATGGTAAATGAGACTAATCATTAAACATGTAAAAAACAAGCCAAGCACAATTGCTCACACCTATATTACCAGAACTATTGAGGTAATCTATGTGATCTATTAAGGCCAGGAATTTGAGGTTATAGTTTGCTATGATCACTTCCCTGTACTCTTAAAACATATTTGAAAAAACAAAATTTAAAATAAGTAACAAATTAAGAAAATAAATCAAACAACACAAACAAGTTGGCAATCGTAAAATGCATCTAATCTCAAGATTAACTTTAGAAATATATATTTAATGTTTACCCTGTATTTATTGTTAAATATTTTCTTTTTTCTTCCTCAGTTGAGTAAAACATTCTGTTCTCAATATAAACATATCAAAATATATAAAATGTGGTAAAATGTCAAAACATGGAATTTGTAATATGATTGCAACAGTTAACACATAAATTACTATAGCAGCTCCACAGACTTTGACTTTATTATAATGCGCTATAACAAGTTACATGTAGCTTAATTTCATTAAAATCAAATTAAGGAATACATTGTAATTTTTATCTTGATGCCTTAGCACTCTCTACTATTTCCCTAAGACGCCACTTTTATTAAGAAGCCTTTTGTATTATTGATGTTAATAATGAATTGTATTGGTCTCTTTCATACTAAATTGAATAATAAAGATACTCTGTGTTTTAGAAAGGAAAACTGATGTTAACCACAAGATTACTTCAGCACTAATTGTAATACTCCCTATGAGTTTGAATGTTATTTCTTTACATATTTTAATTTAATAATTTTTGAAGAGTGTATTTAAGGTTAACATTAGGGTGGATGCTTGCCCTAGTTTGCTTATATAGTCCCAATATGTGTCCCATTTTCCTAGTGTTCTTTCTATGTATTTAGTTCCTCCGTTCACTCTAAATGTGCCCAAGTGTGTATGATAAATTACCTTAGGTAAAACACTAAGAAAACTCTAAGCTTCTTAAAAGGTACCAAGAGATGTATATGGACTTTTGAAATAAGTAAGTGGGGAACCATTTCTACGGATACACCTGTCTCTTTCCTCTTACGTTTTGGCCTTAACCATGCGCATGTTTCCAAATACATTGTGGTCATAATTATACTAGGCTCAGCTCACTATGGAGAAGAGACTGAAAACCACGGAAAATGACATAAGGGAAATTAAGCTCTTTGAGTAGATCCCAGGGAGGAGGGTCACAGGAGGTCAGCAGAGGAGACACAGAAGCAAAAATGCTATATGAATCAGAAAAGGAAACAGAAGCAAAAATGCTCTATGAATCAGAAAAGGGTCTAAAGTAAAGGCCACCACGCATGAAATAATGAATAAACACACCAGGAAATACATTCATTTTTCATCTAGAAAAGGATGGGAATCATTTTAACCTTTTGTGTTAGATTCCAGTGTCTCTTCAAGACAGTATTTGGGTCACTGTACTATGAAAAAGAATGAGGTTGTGTGCATAATAACCATTTGCCTTCCATGCTAATATGATTGTGCTTACAGTAGTCTGACTTGTTTTTTTTTTTTTTTTATTATAGATAAAAATATGCACCATAGATGTGGCCCAACCCATCACCCTCCCTCCACCCAAACCTCCCCCCTCCCTTCCCCTTCCTTGGTCCTTTCCTCATAGTCTTGTGGTATAGTTGGGTTATA
>CAUYPK010078119.1:0-16409 GCA_963574355.1 Loris lydekkerianus | reverse complement strand
ATCCAGATCCTGAATTCAATTTCTGACATCTCAGCTATTTGTTTGTGCATGGGGTCTTGTGCTGTTTCTGCCCCATTGATCCTTGGGGGAGTTGATCTACTCTGATTATTCATATTGCCAGAGTTTTTCTGTTGATTTCATCACATGATTGTTTTTCACCATTGCCTCTGGCCGTCCTCAGAGTTAGGGATGTGTCTCTCCAAGATTAGACCCCAGCGGGATCACTCTATTGTTGCTGGATCTTTGTAGGGAGTGACCCTGTGTAGTTCCTCTGGGGCTGCTCTAACTAGGGAGTTCTGGTTGTGGAAGCAGCTCCAGTGTGTGACACACTTGGATTCAGCAACAGGGCTGCGGGTGGTGCGCACGGTTCTGGGAGTGCCTGGCACCCAGTGACTTTGGCACAGAGAACCCAAGGCTCTAGCAGTCTCTGGCCAGGAGAAGGGCTCTGCGCCGAGGCAGGGAGGGCTTCAGAGGGCACGCAGCTACCAGAGTCCCTGGCCAGGTGAACGGGCTAGTGTGGAGGTTGGGAGGACACAGGAGGGAGGACGCAGGGTTGAGTGTTTCCTGTAGTTCCTAATCAGGGAATATGGAGGCCCGGTGGGTGTGGGTCACCGGTCGGGGGTTGCTGCACAGCTCTTATGGAGGTCAGGGCTGCGCCAAGCCCAGGAGTTTGAGGTTGGTATGAGCTGTGACGTCATGGCACTCTACTCAGGGCAATAGCCCAAGACTCCAGTGTGCCAAAACCATCTCACTCTGCCCCTAAGGATTAAGGTTGTAAGGCATCTCACTCCCCACCTTTAGGCTGCTCAGTCACTAGGTTACTTTGTCCCTCCTGATCCTTGCTCTGGTACCCTGAGGGTGGAGCTTGCCGGGGCAGTTTTTTTCCAATGGCTTCCTGCACCCAGGTCATTGGCTCAGTCTGGGGGCCCAGACAGTGCCCAAAGTTCTCCACACTCCTGCTCAAGCTCTCCCCAAGGCAGTTCAACTGTGTGCCAAGGTCAGTTCAACCAAAACAGTTCACATGTAAGGCCCTTCCGGTTTGCAGTCTCACTGCTGCTTGTACTCACGGTTGCCAGGATGTCGATCGAACACACGCAACCACTTGCCAGTTTTCCACTGTTTTTGTCCTCCTCCTGGGGTCCAGAAGTCCCTTGCTGGCTCCCGGTATCCTCAAAGGGATGATCATAGGCAGATCCCACTGGCCAGAGATGCCTGGAGTCCTGTCTCCCCAGACTCGCTGTGCCCAGTTGCAGGGAAGCTGTTACTCGGCTGCCCTCTTCCCAAGTCTTTCTATGCTGGTTCCTGAAATCCATCATGAAGGGATGTGATAAGTTAAACAAGAGTCTACGCTTCTTTCTTGTTAATAATGTAGAGGAAGGTGTACGTGGGACTTGGGTACAGAGGAGCTTTACAGTACCACCGTCTCCCAGCCGGCTGAGGGTGGGGGACCGGGACGGTGCTCCTCGTTCCTTTATAGACACAGCCTGGCAGCTACACATGTCACGTCCACTTTATCTTGTTGGCCAACATGTGGCCGTGTGCTACACCGTGTAAGGAGGCTGAGAATGCAGTGTCCACCTGCGGAACCATGGGGCCAAGGGAAACTGGGAGATGGTATTATTAGAAAGAAAAGAATTTAGGTAAATAAATGGTTAAAAATTAGGAAAGAATGGATATTGATGGGCAATTAGAATTCTCTGTCATAGTATGGAAAGTATTTCAGTATTTGGTCATAAAAGTAATACGACATATTCAGGTAATTTAATAAATGTATCAGATTGTATTTGCAAAACACACTGACATTCTGCCGGGTGGAAAGCTAAAAAGACCTGTAGGCAAAGCGCCTGTAATTGACTTAGTCTTCACTAGAAATACAGATTTTCTCAGCAAACCTCAAGTTTATTCTATCGTATTTCGTTGAGATGACTATATGTAGTTTAGAACAGGTGCATAATTATCCCAAGATCTTTTTCTCTCTGTTGGAGAAACTAGCATGCATTAGACACGTCCCATTGTCTGTGAAAACATCTCAAAAAGAAAATCTCTAAACTTCTGAAGTCGGCTCCACGCTGAGCTTCCAGGAGCAGCTCTCCCTGTACAGGTTCCATCGCAGGGATCTTCTGCCTCTGCTCCTGCTGCTGGCTGGAGAATCCATGTTTCAGCCACAAACAGGAAAGCTGTCGGCCACAGTATCTGTGCTCACTGTGAGGCGGAGGTCACACCACCTCCGGTGGGGCATAGTTACTGCAGACTGTATATCCAGCCGAGAACAACCAAATGCTACCCGGGCCTCCAGGACACCCACGTGGCCTAGGCTCTGGACGCCCACCTCTCCTCTCAAATGCTGGGAAGGTGATGATGTGTTTAACTGGGAAACTGCAGCTGGGAAAGAGTCTGGAAATATAGTGTGGCCTCAGGTACAAGCAAAGTCACAGCGGAAGCCCTTGGAGTTCTGTGGTGTCTGCCTGGATGTCAGCCTGGGTCTTGCCGTTACATCTGACTGTGCATGTGGTTGCTGGGAGGAACAGGCCAACGCCGTGTCACACTGGTGCCAAGTACTCGAAGCCAAAGCTGTTATCTCCCAGGAAATGCCTCCCCACCCACCACTTTATTCTGTAGCTCTCCTGCAAGTTTCACTGTGTAAGAATTAAAACAGCCATAAATCTGAACTTGTACTACTCCCAGAAATAGTTTGGAGATAATTAATAGAGTTAAAAAATCATAACTGTCAAACATTTCCAAATTCTTACTCCTATCCATGACCAGAATCGCTCTTCTTTCTAACAATGCAGTTACTTTTGCCAAGTAATGAAGGCAGGGATGAGGGCCCTGAGGCAGCCCGTGGGATTCAGACGTGTTCTTTTCATTAAATCTTTTCAGGGAGACAAACCTCTTGCTCCCAAAGCAAGGAAGGGGCAACATTAAGGGGAGAAAAAAGGAGGAATGTCTGATCAAAATTGGAGTCACTCCTGTATCAGTCGGTTGGCTGTGCTGCTGACGACCATGGGATCTCAGTGACATGCAGCAGGGAGAACTGCCCACTGACCTGCGGTCATGGGTGACTCTCAGCCACAGGTCAGGGCCATGTCCACTTCTCAAGCCTCTTGTCTTCCTTGGTCCAGCTGGCCAGACTCGTCTAAGGTGAGCGGTGCAGGACAGGTGGTGGGCAGGAGCACCAGCATCTTGTCAGGCTGCCTCCGAGCTGGACGCTCCCTCCTCTGCCCACACTCCTACTGACCACTGTCACTGGCAGCCTTCCTGTTTGTGACTGAAACGTAGATTCTGAGTCAGCAGCAGGAACAGAGGCAGAAGACCCCGGCCGGTGAGATCCGTCTGTGTGGCATGACCTGCTCCTGGGGCTCATGTGAGGTCCACTTCAGAGTTTAGAAGGTTATTTTACTGGACACATGTTCAAGTCCAAAGACATGGGAGAGGAAAGTACTCTCTGCCTTGGTGGAAGAAACTACAGAGTCAGATGATGAGAGAATTGACGGGAAAGGGAGGGTGAGGCGTTGGGGCCAAGTTGGTCTATCAGCTACAGACTGATGAGCGTTCTTCAGCACTTCACAGACCCCCGATTTCTTCTTTGGGACTGAGAGACTGTCATTCGGCTCAGCCACTTTTTATATGCAGGGATGATGCTCACACTCTGAGGAGTGTCTCACTTGTCGCCCTGGGTAGAGTGGTGTCGTGTCACAGCTCACAGCAACCTCAAACTCTTGGGCTTAAATGATCCTCTTGCCTCAGCCTCCCGCGTAGCTGGGACTACAGGAGCCCGCCACAATGCAGCTATTTTTGTGTTGAAGTTGTCTTTGTGTTTAGCTGTCCCGGCCGGGTTTGAGCCTGCTAGTCTGGGTGTATGTGGCTGGCGCACTACCCACTGAGCTATGGGCACTGCGTATTAAAAGGAAGTTTTAAAAAGTCTTGCCTCATAAACATAAAAGAAGTGTTGTGTATAAAGTATTCAGTGTTGATGCAGTTTAGGGTTACGTCAACTGTTGGTTCTTCTGGACCTTTGACTAGCTCTAAAAAGTAGATGAGATTTGTTATGTAATTTGATGCTTCATGAAAGAAAATGAATATTATTTTAACATAAGGAATTATTTCATATACCTTTTATTTATTTATTTATTTATTTTTATTTAGTTATTTTTTTGAGACAGAGTCTTACTTTGTCACCCTCAGTAGAGTGCTGTGATGTCACAGCTCACAGCAACCTCAAACTCTTGGGCTTAAGCGATTTTTTTCCCTCAGCCTCCCAAGTAGCTGGGACTATAGGTGCCCATCACAACGCCTGGCTATTTTTTCTGGCTGTATTTGTCATCGGTGTTTGGCAGGCCTGGGCTGGGCTCCACCTCCGGTGTACATGGCTGGCACCCTAGCCGCTTAAGCTACAGGTGCCGAGCCATATCTTTTATTTCAAAATAAACATGGTGAGCAAGAATACAGATAAGGTTTTCAACTTAACATCCCTGGAGCCTCGTGTCCCCTGCTGAAGGCAGGACAAATCGGAAGTGTCGAGTTTGGTTCTGCATGACTTGAGCGAGGTCTTCCCCACAGCACCTCAGATGCCCTGTGCTTGGTCGTATGGCGGGAAAGGGAGAGATAACTGTTCCAGCTCAAAAGTGACCAACGGTGAGAGAGTGAGGGCCGTTCTGTCCAATGTCATCATGGAAAACAGTGGTACAAAAATAGCACTTTATAGCAGACTAGAAAAAAACACACCAAAATTACAAGTGTTGCAATTATGATTTCTTTTGTCTTCTTCATAATAATTTTAATTACAATAACAACAAGTAGCATGACCTCTTCCTGTGAACCAGCCCTGAGCACTTGTATTACATTTCATTTAGCCTAGTGGTCCCCAAGAATTGGATTTGTGGAAAAGCGTTTTCCACAGACAGGGCAAGGGGCCCAAGCAGGGTGGGGCAGGGTGGGGCGGGGCGAGTGATGGAAGCAGCTATAAACACTGATGAAGCTGGTTTGCTCATCACCCTCCTCTTACCTCCTGCTGTGAGCTGAGTTCCCAAGTGCCCTGAACAGCTGTGTTTCCACGGATGGGTTTGGAGGGCTGAGGGGCTGAGGGTTGCATGGTGGACAGGTGGTCTCTGCAGCCTGGCCCTACCAGGCCGTGTGCTGGGACTGGTCAGTGGCCCACAAGTTGAGGTCTGGAGATTTAACCCATAAGCAACTGGATAAGGTGAAAAGTCTCATTCTCCTCACTCACAGATGTGGAGACAGGCACAGAGAGGTTTGTGTTTCATATATAATTTTCTATAATTCAATGTTTTGCTTTAAAAAAAAACAGAAATAAAATAACCTATTGAAGCAAGAAAATTGTACCATTGTCCGGCTTAACAATTTGCAGACACTCTGTTATACCACTCATAAAGCTTTTCCTCCTGGGCAGAGCGGTGCTGTGTTGGGAAGGCTGAGTTCCATATGACCACCTGGAGCCATATAAAAGTAGGCAGTGATGTGTTGTGGAGTCAAATCGCAAACATTTGTAGCTAGAATATTATGATTAAGTTTTTACCGGGTGACACATGACACAGTACTCAGAAAGTGTAACAAACAGTGTTGTGAACGTGGCTGCAAGTTCCCTTCCTCCTCGGCGGCGTATGAGTCGGGCACTGCAGTGGTGTCACACTGCCCAATGGTGTCGCATTACCCGAGGACGCGATGGTGTGCAGCCAGTAGGGTGGGCTTGTCACTGACCTTGCCACCGACCTTCTGCACCACTGTTAACGCTGGTTTCCCACAAATGTCTGTTGAGTTATAGTTTTTAGTATTAATTCGTTAAATGAAGTGAAGCCTTGTTTTGCTCACTGTTCCATGGGCATTGCCTAGAAAATTAACACATAAATATTTGTAGGAAGGAAGAAGGAAGGACTCTGGCAGTTGGACAGGAGCAGCAAGGGAACTGTCAGAGACAGCACTGAGAGCATCGTAAATACTGGTGATTCACATGACGTGTGATCCCCTGTGACTCTCTGGGACCACGGGCGGTTGGCAGCTGTGTGACTTTTCCTTATTTGCTCCACTTAGCAACGTGCTTCCCTGACACCAGAGAAGGAGGTGTTTGCCCACGAACACAAGGAAATGAAGAACTTGGAAGCCATTGTTCAAGAAATAGAACCAACTGCGCTCATAGGTAACTTCTCCCTCCCGGTTTCTCTACCCCATTCCCCATTTGACCTGGTTGGTTTTCTTACTACTGATCTTTGGAGCATAATCTAGCTTTTCTGAAACTCTGACCCTTGGAATTCACGCAACACAGTACTCAAGCAGCAGCCCCAGGAGACACCTCGCCTTGTTAAGTCCAGTCCTGGCTCTGGCTGTCGCTGGTCCTGCTGAAGTGTCTGGCCCTCTGGAGACTCCGCCAGCTGGCTGACACCTGGCGTAGTTGGCACTTTGCCGGACCTCGTCACTCCAGACAGACAGAGGTTCTCAGATGGGAGAGATTTGCTCCCCAGGGCCACTGGGGCAATAATTGCTGGGAGAGGAAGGTCAGGGAGGAGGGAGAGAGCACTGCTCTCCAGTGCGCAGAGGCCAGGTGCCACTGAGCACCCAGAATGTGCACACAGCGCCGCGGCAGGGAGTGACCAGCGCAGGTGTCAGCAGTGCCGCGGTGAGAGACACTGACCTTGCTGGACCTTCTGGAAGATGGAGCCACCTCTCATGGCTTACAGCGCTCACCACGTCCTCACACACTGCAGGTGCTAAGATGTGTAATGTGGTCAAGTTTAAAGCAGTAAACTCAGAGGATTTCATGAAACTTGGTCCTTATTTTGTACATATATAACATCTGTTTTTACCGTGTGTCATCCTCCATTCCTGGAACTGTGAAACAGATGCCCATAGTGAGAATGATGATGGCCGTAGTGGAGCAACCGTGAACACACCAGGAACGTCATTCGGCTCCTAGTAGGATTTTTTTTACAGAAATCTTGGCTGTTTTTCATTTCCTCTGTGCCAATTGCTTTATTCATCTATTCACAATTTTGCAATTGAATCAGATGATTCTTTTAAGTGTTAGCATTGCTTTTTAAGGCCAGATGTGATGACTCTTGCCTGTAATCCCAGCAGTTTGGGAGGCTGAGCAGGAGGATCACTTGAGGCCAGGAGTTTGAGACTAGACTGGGCAACACAGCAAGACCCCATTCCTAAAAAAAAAAAAAGTAAGAAAAGAATTACCTAGGCATGCCACTGGCCCGACCCTGTCACTCACCTCTTCCCCCGCCTTCTTTCCCTGCCCCTTCTCCACAATAAAAAAATAAAGATTTAAAAAAAAAAATAAATAAATAAAAAAATAATAATAATAATAATAATTGATACTAGTGTACTTTTACTGAAAATATGTTAAAAGAGTGAATGAATAGATCAAGGGAATAAATTCATGCTATACTAATTGACTTACAGAAATCCATAATACTTGGGAGGATGAGGCAAGGGAATCGCCTAAGCTCAGGAGTTGCAGGTTGCTGTGAGCTGTGTGATGCCACGGCACTCTATGGGTGATAAGGTGAAACTCTGTCTCTACAAAAAAAAAAAAAAAAAAGAAAAAGAAAGAAAAGAGAGAAATCCATAATATATCATTTAGTAAATAAGCACATTAAAGAATTATGTACATTGTATATACTTATATAAATTGCTAAATACTTATATAAATTAAATCTTTATGTGTATATTTGTTTGAGCAATGGAAAAATTTGGATGGATCCAAATAAAAAGTATTATTTAATACATGTCAGTGACTTATTAACTTTTTAGAATATCTCTCTCTCTTTTTTTTTAGTTGTTAGTATTTTATAATAAGATGGATTGGAGACACCTCAAAGAACTAAAAGTAAAACTACCTTTTGACCCAGCAATCCCATATTTGGCAAAAGGAAAAATAGTCATTTTTATCAAAAAGACAGGTACACATCGCTTCTCGGCCTTTTGGCTAAGATCAAGTGTAAAAAGACAGGTACACTCAAATGTTTATTGCAGCACAATTTGCAATTGCGAAGATGTGGAATCAACCCAAGCACCCATCAGTTTTCCAGTGGATTAATAAAATGTTGTATTTGTATAGTATGGAGTACTACTCACTGTTAACAAAAAATGGTGAACAATTCCTTTTGAAGCAACCTGGATGGAACTAGAGACCATTTTTCTCAGTGAGGTATCACAAGAAAGGGTAAAGAAAGGATTCAAGTGGAACTAATTAGTGACTGCCCATGAGCACATTTGTAGTATTAATAAAACCATATGGAAAGCAAGTAGGTGGTAGTGCAATGGGCACCTGTCTAGAATCAAATGTAAAATTACTGTTGTCACCTTGTTGTAGAGCTCTCCCTCCGTCATCTCATATTCAAAATGTTCAGAACTAAATCTAATATCTGCCTCCTTGATTATGTTCTCCCATTGTACCTTTTTGTTGGTGAATTACGTTATAGCAACATCCTACCAGTTGTATTTGGTTCTTTCCTCTCTATCGGTGCCATATCTAAATGGCTTATACAATGTTTCTGTCAAGCTTATCCCCAACATTTCCTTACAGCTGTTACAGATTAACTTGATCAATATTACTTCATTTAATGTTTTGGTTCACTTAATTTCAAAAGAAGTAGAAAATGGCCACAATTATTACAAAATTTTTAACATCCTCAGTTTCTTAATGTACCCATACTACATATTAAGTTTTTAATTCTTTATATATTATTGTTATTTTAAAAAACTTAGCACTGTTTTTATCCAATAAATGGGATTTTAATGGCACCACCTGAATATTAGTATAATACATGTTTGCCTGAGTTTAAAAAAAAAAAAATGCTTTCAGATGTGTGGGCGTATTTCTAACCTTTGTTTGCTTCTTAGAAAAGTAGAAGCTAATTCAATTCCTTGACGAGCACACTATAATATTATGGAGAGATCATTTCATACCCATGAAGAGAATGATACAACAAGAGGATGTTTCAATACTAAATATTTATACACCCAAATTAAATGCTCCCAGATTTATGAAACAGACCTTAAATAGTCTAAACATGTACCATATTCTATAACACCATAATTGTTGATTTTGCTGCTCGTATTTTTTATAGAGCAGAAGAAAAAAAATGAACAGTCTAGGAACCATGTTTATAAGGGCCACCTCCAGAATAACTAGTTGAACTAGTTATTATTAGTATTAAATATGTTTTCTTCTATAAAGCTTGAAGGTGCTAGATATAGATCCCATTTCATTGTGGGCAAGAGACTTGAACAGAAGCTTCTCTCAAGAAGACAGGTGCATGGCCTATAGACACATGAAAAAAATGCTCATCATCTTTAATCATTAGAAAAATGCAAATCAAAACTGCTTTGAGATATCATCTGACTCCAGTAAGAGTAGCCCACATAACAAAATCCCAAAACTACAGATGTTGGCGTGACTGTGGAGAAAAGGGAACACTTCTGCACTGCTGGTGGGAATGCGAGCTAATACATTCCTTCTGAGGAAAAATTTGGAGAACACTTAGGGGTCTAAAAGTAGAATTGCCGTTCAATCCTGCAATTTCTCTACTAAAAGATGAAAAATCACTTTACAACAAAGATATTTGCACCACATTGTTTATTGCAGCTCAATACATAATTGCCAAGTCATAGAAGAAGCCCAAGTGCCCATTGACCTTTGACTGGATTAATAAATTGTGGTATATGTATACCAGGGAATATTAGGTAGCCTTAAAAAAAAGGTGGAGACTTTACCTCTTTTATGGAGCTGGAACATATGCTTCTTAGTAAAGTATCTCAATGGAAGAAAAAGTATCCAGTGTACTCAGTACTATTGTGAAACCAATTTGTAATCACCCACACTTTCATATGAAAGATAAAACACAATTATAGCCCAGGATGAAGGTGGGAAAAGGAGGGGGAGGGAAGAGCAGGGGGGCAGTTGGATGGAGGGAGGGCAAACTGTGGGATCACACCTATGGTGCATATTGCATAGAGTATAAATGTCTTCACACAATAAGTAAGTGAGGTGAAGGCTATGTTAACCAGTTCGATGTAAGCATTCCAAACTGTATATAAAATCAGCACATTGTAACCCATAAATGCATTAATGTATACATGATTTATGTATTTATGACTTAATGGAAAAAAAAAGAAGTGCATGTTATATGTTTAGGAGTTGAGAGAGAAATGCAACATAAAACAATGAAAGGAGAGAAGATTGATGCTTCTAGGGAGCTTTCATTATAGATGACATCAATTCTAACAGGCTATCCAATTAAGTTCTCATTTCCAGACAGAGAAAAGTCACTAGAGTTTTTCTTCTTTCTGATGCTCACTGAGAAAAGAGAATGCTTACCTTTGATAAATTAACAAATAAACAAACAAACTTAGGTGGACATAAACATAAACTTTTCAAATAGAAATAAATAATTTCCTATCATTACTTTCAAATATTAATAAAAATTAAAACATAAAATTGTCAGTCACAAATTTTTGAAGAAATCATTAAATCATAAAAATAATGTGACAACTATTTTATGTATTAACTAATTTCTTAGAGTTTTACGAACTTTTATCTAGATGTAGAAGCTTTTCTTTTGGTTTTTATTGTTCATACAAGAAATTGATGTCAGTCTGTTAAACTATAGTTTAATGACTGGATTAATCTTTGAAAGGAGATGTAGTAAAAATCATTTAAATATAGTAATTCCTCTTGTTACTATCAACTTACTCTTCTCTTTTAGAGATAATACAATGTTTATTTTCTATATTCTATATAGTATACCACACAAGTACCTTATCGAGGTGAGACTTCATTTTTATTGCAGTATATGGAGTCCTAGCTTTTGCTTCAAAAACTGCAAAAGGAGTTTCAATGACTCCATCAGCCATATTCTTATTTAAAGTATGAGATGACTTTTATTTACTTTTGAGTTCCTGTCAGTGTTCCTCACTCACAATCTAATTATTTTTCATAGTCTACTATGAGTTTGATTTATCTCCCGATTCAGTCAACAAAATAGTCTAAACTCTTTAACCTGCTTCTCATTATTTTCTTCCAGTTCCATTTTTAGTATAATAAGTTAACAGTCTGGTCTCTTTTTAATAAGTTTTATAAATCACTTTATTATTAATATGCTTTGTGGTTCATATAACATGAATACTGTATGAATGTAAATGGATTCTTGAACTCATTATATGTGTAATTTATTTTAAAGTGGAAAATTTCTTTTGGTGAATCATCATCTGGTTATTCTGTTTCACTTTTGCCATTAGTGTTGAATGATGATGTTTTGTATTTTTTTTCTATATGAATAAAGGATAAAGTATTTGATTATGGTAATACATAATTAATAATTTATATGCTCTTATACAATTTAAAATATTAAAATCACTAAAGTAAAATTACATACTTAAAAATTTTTAATTTAATAGATTAAAAATCTCTTTTGTAGTTGCCATGTGAACCAAAAATGATAATTTTATAAGATTCTGAATATAATCAATGAATCTAGTTTGTTTCTTCCATTTGTAATAACATCAAAGTGATGTCTGGTTAAAACTTCCCAAGACGATGGGGTTAAATGCAGTGGCTGTGTAATTCTTTTGACCTTTTTCAGATACTGGAGATAACTTAGTCATTTTCCATTTCTCAGCTATAGTATTTCTTTTGAATGTTGTGATCTTTTAAAAAATGTCACTAAAATGTTAACTATTTTTTTTCTTAACACATTTGTGAGTTTTGACTATACCAGCACAAGTACTAAAAGTCTGTGGTAAATATCTTTAACAAACTCTATAACTATTTTTCAACTTATAGGTAATCCTATTTCACGTTTGAATGCATGATTCATGGCATTGAATAATTCATGAGCTAGTCCTCTGAAATGACATGAGTAAAGATCACCAATTTCTTTTTTATATATTCATTAATTTAACAGATGTTTGTTTTAAGCACTTAATTTCTTGCAAATATTTATACTATATTTACATGCTTTTGGGGTGATTTTTGTTAAACTCTGGGAGGGTGTGAATAATGTAACTAAATACGATGGAAGAACACCACAAAAGTAAAATATAATAGTCTTACCCATATAAAAAATTAAACTTTTTGTATGAAAGATAAAATCACTTAAAACCCTCAGGAAAAAATAGTAAAATGTTCTTAGAAAATACTACATATATCTTACAAATATTCATCTCTTAGGATGTGCCAAGCTCTCTTCTAAGAACTGCTTATTCCTTTTAATGAATGGAAAAGAAAACTGAGCCCCATTCTCTAAACCAGGTGTCCTCAAACTTTTTAAACAGAGGGCCAATTCACTGTCCCTCAGACCGTTGGAGGGCCGAACTATAGAAAAAAAACAAAAACAAAACTATGAAAAAATTCCTATGCACACTACACATATCTTATTTTGATGTAAAAAACAAAGCGGGAACAAATACAATTCACACCACTTCATGTGGCCCGTGGGCCGCAGTTTGAGGATACCTGCTCTAAACTATTATGTGGAGGTGCTTGATTCTAAGTTTAGACAGTATAGCTCCAGAAAACATACTTTTCTTAACCATTCTATTATACTAAGAGTTAAAAGAAACATAAAATTATTTCCATTAATAGTAATCATAGCAAAGAACTATATGATACTGCATTTTCTTTTTTTTTTTTTTTTCTTGTGAGACAGAGTTCATTTAGTCACCCTCAGTAGAGTGCCATGGCGTCACAGCTCCCAGTAACCTCCAACTCATGTGCTTAGGGGAGTCTCTTGCCTCAGCCTCCCAAGTACCTAGGACTACAGGCACCCACCACAATGCTTGGCTATTTTTTTGTTGTTGTTGCAGTTTGGCCAGGGGCTGAGTTTGAATCCACTGCCCTTGGTATATGGGGCCAGCACCCTGTCCACTGAGCCACAGGTGCCAGCCGATACTGCATTTTCAACCAAGTAAACAAAAATTGTGTTCACAAAGATGTATGATGACAAGACAGATACGATAAAAAAGAGAACAGTATGAATCAATCCTCTTAAAATATGTAAAATATGATTCTCTCCAATGCTAAAATTCTATGTCTAATCAATCATCTGTCATAAAAGTGAAAAATTTAAAACAATTCTAATTACATATATGTAGTAAATGTTGAAATAAAATATGACATATGTACATAGTGGCATATTATGGAGGCCTAAAATATGTTTTGAATGATTTGAATGGCCTTGTAGAAATCCTTGCATTGAATATACAGTATCATCATTGATACATAACACAAAAATTAGCACCAGCTGCAACAAATCTTATAAAAGAATGCATAGAACAAAATGATTGGGAAATATTTAGATATTTAGACACTAATACAGAAGTATTAGACACTAATCCTTCTATCAATTACATGTGTCTACTTTCCTCTACTGTTGGTATCTTACATTAGTACGGTGTATTTGTTGCATTTAATAAACCATTATCAATGCATTTTTTTATGAAGCCCATATATTATTCAGATATCTTTAGTTTTTACCTAATGTTCTCTCTCTTTCTATCCCAGGATCCCATCTTAATACCATATAGCATTTGTTAGTCATGTCTTTGTGTGGCTTTATACCTATGCCTTTTATCTTTGTATAGTACCCCATTACACAGATGTACCACAGTTTTGTTTTCCGTTTACCACTGAACAACGTCTTGGTGTCTCCCAGCATTTGACAGTTATGCATAAAGCTTCTATAAATATGTAATTATGTGACTTTTTTATGGACATGAGTTTCAAATCAGTTGAGTAAGAAACTAACACAATTGTTGGATTGTATGCTATATTTAGCTTTGCAAGAAAGTGCCACACTGTCTGCCTAAGTATCTATACCTTTGTGCATTCTGGAATGAATTCTGTTTGTGTCTTTGAAGCTCTGCAGCCTCACTAGAATTTTATATTTGTCAGTGTTTGGATTTTAGTGATTTTAATAGGGAAGTAGTGAGATCACACTGCTGTTTTCTTTTGCATTGCTTAATGATAAATAATGCTGATTATATTTTTATTTGCTCATTTGTCCTGTCACTGTGCTTGGCACATCATCATGTAATAGTGTTGATAAATAGTGAATAAATTTAATTATTTAACAAAATTTTAGCAAGAAACCTACATGCTTTATTGTATAGGCATGCATCAATAATCATAAAGGTCATATTTATGCTTTGAAAAGGCGCTTATCACCACAGGGGAAAAATATACATAGTTGCTATTCTACCAAACATATGATTAAATATGCCTGAATAACCCCTTGTAACTGAAAGGTCTTAAGCAATGTGAAAGGATATACACAATATATTTTATAATTTTAGTGAAAACTCTAAAACATGGTGAGTTAGAATATATTTATTTTAGCTTTTACTTAATCGTAAGTTTGAGAAAGAAAAAATACAGCTTTTAACATTGCATTGATTTTGCCTCAATTGTAATTCATATTTCAAACACATTCATCATAATTTCAATGAAATGGCATATACAAATTGTTCTTTAGTTCAGATTAATTTTAAAATCAATTTGCAAACCGTAGAACACAGAACATAAAAAGTCTAAGTGGACATTAGGCCACTCTTTGCTGCAGACAAGTACTTTGAGATACTTTTGTATTCTGAAAGCTCCAATCTGAACATGGTTTCAATGCAGATCAAATACACTTAGATCCCATCTCGTATTCATTCCTATGTTCAGGTGGAAAATGCCTTGCATACAAAATAACTGTTTTCATCTCTCTAGTAAGGACGCCAGTCTTTTTACTTCTCCCACTTGCATACGATTTAGGAGGAAGCAAGTTGCTAATTAGATGTTTCTGCATAGTTAAAAGCTTCTGATTATGTGCTGTTGTCCATATAACTTCACTTTGTTCACCTAACAGTGATTATGTTAAAATTTAGTTCTTTGGTCATTGCTACCTCTTCATCATGATTATTTAGGCCACTAGATTTTGCTTCTCTCTAGGTTCCTTTTAACATCATCCCATTCCTTAGATGCCCTGTAGTTTAAAATTTTATTTTTTAGCCTCTAACTTTTTGGTTTTTCCAAACCCAAGCTGTCTCTTCACATTCTTATTCTCCTTCTACATTTTACTTGCAGTGGTGATTTTTAACCATTTATTTTATGTTGCAAACTATTGAAAGACAAACTTAGGCACATTGAAATCTTAAAGAGTTTATTTGAATAAAGAGTAATTCATAAATCAGGCAATACCAGATGAAAAGTAATTCAGGACTCTACCAAGGGAATTTGAGGGGAACACAGATAAGTTGTTTATAAAAGTAAGACACAGACAGTACTGAATTGATAAAAGTGGAACATCTTTATTTAAAGGTTAGTTAGTGATTTTGTGCTTTTATTACTTACACTGAGTTGGGCTGTGTGTCTGGGGAGGAACACAGGGTACTGGAGCCATTTTAGCCTAATGGCCTTCTTATGTTTTCTGGTTTGTTTTGTTTTTTAACTATACCATTCTGAGTTTCTTTTAAGATCTATTTTCAATGATAATAATATTCTTGACAGTTTGCCACAAATATCTTATTTTTTATTTAACTAATATTTAAAAATATGAAAATAAATAACATGAAAAACAATTCTTTAGTAGGATAAATTAATTACATTTGTCAATTCTGATGGAAGCATGTAGAACATGACAACATTTTAGTTTGATGAAAGTTGTTTCCACTTAATAGTTTGCCGGTCAAATATCATACCAGTGCATCTCTGTTTTAATAATTATAGCTCATTGAATTATTTAATTTATAGCAGGCAGCCTTATCAGGATTATTCTTTTAAAAATTTATTTATCTGTTCTTTCAGATAAATATAAAATTCACTCTATGGGTGTGGGGGCCCAGATGTCAGGTTCCCATGTTCCCAAGTTGTTGGTTCCCAGTACCGAGGAATGGTTACTGGTACCAAGTTGATAGAGTAAATGAGCAGGGCAAGCAGGTGCAAGAAGGAACTTTCCAAAGTTTATTATAAACATAGTTTATTCCAGACAGAAGGAATGGGTCAGCCCCTGCAAATGACGGAGACCTTCAGTTAACAAGATTTCTCCTTTTATGCTGATTCCATAATTTTGTGTTAAGTAGTGGGTGGAATATACATGGTTTTCTTGGAAAAGGTGGGAGAATTCCTGGAATTGTGAACCCTCCCCTTTTCTATTCTTATAAGGCAATTTCTGGGGGTTGCCATGGCGCTGGTGGGTGTGATTTTTACTATGTTAATGAAGGCAAGTCATTAAGGACAACTGTTCACTTGCTTTAAGAAGTTTCTATCAAGGCCTTGATTTTATATATATATATATATATATATATTTTTTTTTTTTTTTTTTTTTTTTTTTTTGTTTTTTTTGCCCAGGGGTGGTTTTACACCCCACCCGAGGGGATATGGGGCCGGGCCCCAACACCCTTTT
>CAUYPK010078117.1:0-20324 GCA_963574355.1 Loris lydekkerianus | reverse complement strand
CTTCCTCAGAGATACGGGCCAGAGGGTTGACATATGTTAACAACATATTGTCTGAGGTCTATAGATATTCTGCCCTGAAGAAAGGACACAGTCATTACTTCATACTGGGTAAACTGAGTGAATGCTTGAGAATATTCTATTAACATTGTTCCCCTGAGGCTACTTCCGTCTTTGTGCCCTGCTCAGAAACTAGTCATTGTCTTGAAAATAGGAGAGGTTTACTGAAAGGTGATGGTATTGATATGTAAAAATAAAGTAAGAAAATGAGGAAGCTAATCGTTAAAAGGATTAAGTGTGTACCTGACTGAAAAAGTATAAAACCTGAACTTAAAATAAAAAACTTTGCCATACACCATATCAGAGTGTATGGTCTGTTTCTTGACTTAATAATTACAGGAGCGAGTTTTACACCTATAGCAAAGCTTCTGCTCGTTCGCGTCTCCGGTCACGCAACAATGTTGGTATTTTGATGGAAATTGCATTATATCTGTAGAGTGCTTTGAGTAGTATAGACGTTTGGACAATATTATGTCTTTCCAACCATAAGCATGGCATGTTCTTCCATCTGTTAACATCCTCTGCTATTTTTTTTTCTTGGTGTTCTGTAGTTCTCTTTGTAGAGATGCTTCACATCCTTTAAGTAAATTACATGTATTTACTTTGGTGTGTGTGCTATTGCAAAAGGTACTGTATCAACTTGATTCTCAACTTGATTGTTATTGCTGCATATGAAGGCTACTGATTTGTTGACTCTGATTTTATATCCTAAGATATTGCTGTAGCTCTTGATAACTTCCAGGAGTCTTATGGTTGAGCCCTTGGGATTTTTTTTTTTTTTAACTCTGTTAACTTTGGGAGGGGACGTTAAACCCCACCTATTGTTAACCATATAAGTATACAAGCACTTATATGCACATTATTCCAAATCATTTCTTAACCTGGGCATCCCCAATCTCCCACTTGAGCTACCACTTAGCCATAGGAGGCAAACCAACATTCCCCTAGGCCCTGGGAAGGGAGGTCCAATTCCACCCTCGGAGTTCTCTCAGTCACACCACATCCACACACTCTGACACACCTCTCAACAGACCTGCCAGTGATCTAATGCCCATCTTGTAAAATGCTGACACACAGGTGAACATAACAGGAGGCACAAGAACGAAGGAGTTGATCAGGCTCATCCTCCCACTAAAACTGTAGTGGGATCCCAAGATCAATCATACTTTGCCTTAGATGTCTCCCTGTTTAGGTACCTGTTCCTGCATGCCAGTTCCTCCTGGTGTTTGACTCCTTGAAGACCCGCTGAGGGGGTCCTTTCTATGCCCAGTCAAGGCATCCACACAGGGAGGCCAAACTGCCTCCCTGGCGTACTCAGTGGTTCATGTAGCCCAGGCCGATCAGGGGCACCCACATGGGTGTCCAGAGGATTGACAGCAACTACCAGGTGCATGTTCTCTCCGGGGGTGATCTAGCTTCCTGGTCAGGGAGCCAAAAATGTTGCTGGAATATGAGGCTCAATGGAGAAAGAGAGCACCCAAACACCATGTGTATAAGATGAAGGGCTTTAATTACCAGCCAGGAGCTTATGGCATAGAATTCCAAATGGCATGCTTCCTGAATGGCTTGGCCTTTCTTTTTTTATCCATGGTCAAAAAGTTCCAACCCAGAGGTATTATTCTCTTTATCCAGTTTAAATCAAGCAGGAGATGCTATTCCAGCCCCTGCAGAACTACAGAATTTCATAGAACTTGGAAATTTCTAAGTTTTAGGAAGCTAAGTTTATAAATTCCCAAAAGCTGAGTCACCATGGAGAGGATCCTGCAGATGTATTCTTGTGGTCTCCTGGAGAAGACCTGTTCTCCTAGAACTCACCCTTCTCAGGTATCCTCCCTCATTTTGACATTGCACCAGCATTACACCAGCACTTACACAGTTTGAAGTGAAATGCCATTTCTTTTTTTAGAATAGGCTTTTGAAAATAAGCAGCTTCTTAGTTCTTTACAGGTATTTGTACATGCATGGGATGAGCATAGCTATCTTACGCCATTCAACTGGCTGCTTCTCATTGAGAGGATGTGTTTGCCACTCTTCCAATATTTCACTTATCTGGTTGTGAGTGACATTTTGTTTCTTCTTCTCTTGCAAGAGCCTTCTGAAACCTAGATAATGTGTTTCATTTGCAGAGGCTCCATCTGCACTTTGTTCCTAACAGTGAAAGCAATCAGTTGCCAGTGTGATATCCAGAACAGCCAATACTTATTTTGGTAAGCTAGCATCTCTCTCTCTTTCAGTGCTTATTATGTGATCTTCACAGATATGTGTCAGTGGCTGAAAAGCACATAGTCATCGTAGATTGTTCTTGTGCCTCCTGTTATGTTCACCTGTGTGTCAGCATTTTACAAGAATGTATCCTGTTTAGAATGAAATCCCACAATGTCTTTTCTATGTAAGGATTCTGAGACAAAGCCACTAATGTACTTCCCCGATTTAAATGAAAGCCTCACTAACCGAGACTGCAAATTTACCTTTTTTTTTTTTTTTTTTTTTTTGCTGTTTTTGAACCTGCCACCTCCAGCATATGGGGCTAGAACCCTAACTGCATTTTTGTTTTTAATACAGAATGCTGTAAGTAGCCATTTTGCCATCTGGAGCAGCAAATACTTCTATTGATTAATTCTATCTCTCCTTCCTAGTGCCTATAATTTGATTCTCTATTGTATTCTTTATGAATATTTACAGATATGCATGGGATGAGCATAGCTATCATAGGCCATTCACCTGTCAGCTTATTTATCAGTGAGAAGATATGTTTGCCACTGAACATGCTTTTCACCAATAATATCTTACTTGGAGTAAAATACCATTTCTTCTTCTCTTAGAGAAGGCTTCTGAACTAGCAGTGGATGTACTTGTCAAATGTAAATGAAAGTTTCATTCCTGGAGTTTTGATCTGTGTTTATCCTTAACAGTGAATGCAGTCTGTTACCAATGTGCTATCTTTACTAGCCAATACTTCTGTTTAAAACAAAAGTAACAGCACTGGTGATTCCTAGGAGTGGGGACAGCACTGATGATTCCTGGGAGGAAGGAGAGCACCAGTGATGCCTGGGAGTAGGGACAGCAGTGTGAAATACTGCAGTTGCCTCTTCTGTACGTGAAGAGGAGGATTAGCAGCCCTCCTTCCTATATTTATCTGTGGTCAGTGACCTTGCGCTCTGCGGTTATGATAATAAATTTTTCTTTAGGCTGTTGAGAGGAGTCTGGGTAGCAGTTGTTAGGAATAGGCTGAAATAGTGGAACAGTGCTTCTGCATTAGCTCTTCAGTGCAAGGAGTGATATTAAGAAAGCAAAATAGAAGGATAGATTCTTATGCCCCCATCATCCCATGGGCTCAGAATTAGCTATTTTATAGAAATGAGATTGTCAAGTGTTTCAACCCAAAAATGAAAATTGGTATTAGTTAAATTGTTTTTACAGATTTTTAAAAGATGAAGAAGTTTTTAAGGGAATTAAAAGTGTAGAACCAGGAGACTGAAATGAGAACACATTTAGGAAAAGTAAATGAAACAGGGTACAGATGGTCCTCAGTTATGATGGTTTGACTTAGATTTTTCAACTTTATGAAGTTTTTATTAGGATGTAATCCCACTGTAAGTTGAGGAACATCTGTATAAATTATAGAGGGAAAATAGCCTAAGTCAATGGCATTTCATTGTAAGATAAGTATTTTTTTTCTGATAGACTCTTAATGTAATAATGTCTTTTGTGTTTAATGTGTGCATCCTGTATTGTATATGCATTATTCTAACTTTTAAAACACAAAACATTGTCCTAATTTCTCAAAGTAGAATCACAGAGCCTAAGGTAAGTAAGTGGCAACTACATCTATGCCTTACTTTCTAGGTTGCTCACAACAATGCATCTGATGATAGAAATCTTATTATTATTTTTTATAGATGGAATATCTAGTTTTAAACTCCAGGCCTAAATTGATCCTCTTACCTCAGTTTCCAGAGTTGCTGGGATTATTGGTGCAAACCACCACAACCTGGCTAAAAATATTAATATAGTAGAATCTCTGTAAGTTGACCACAGAGGTAAGGAGCCGTCATAAGCCGGTCAACATACAAAGGTGGTCAACATAAGGAACTATGCCTACTGTGCTAATACATACATGTGGTGCACATCTAGTCTGTCAAAATTAGGTCAATTTAAGGAGGTGGTCAGTGTACAGAGATCTTCAATTATGGAGGTTCTTTTGTAATTGTTAATATGTTTCCAATTTCCATTCCAAAAAAATACTATCACATGATACCTTACATTACCAAATGAGGAAATAGAAGCAAAGGAATTGTGAACTATCTTTTATTGTTTTTTTTTTTTTTATTGTTGTTGTTATTTGTTTGTTGTTTGTTTTGGCTTAATGATTTGAGAGTATGGTTCTGTGGAATATTTTTCTGCTTGTATAATGGTGGAAAAGTAGAATTGACTGTGTGTATAACCATGAATGCCAATTCCATAAAATAAAGGATATACATAATATGACTTAATCTGTTAAATGAGAGTGTTTGATGAAAACATAAGCCCTAAGGTTATATTCTCATACTAGGGAAAAAATTTTGATCCATTATACCAGTGAATAATGTATCCCATAAGATTTGATTTATAGTTTTAAATGTATGGGTTTTTTTTATTTCTTTTATTTTTTTATTTTCCCCTGAGACTGAGTCTTATTCTACTGCCCTAGGCTAGAGTACCATGCTGTTAGCCTAGCTCACAGCAATGTCAATCTTTCTGCCTCAGACTCCTGAGCAGTTAGGACTAGAGGTGCCACCACAAAACCCAGCTAATTTACACTATTTTTAGTAGAGGCAGAGTCTCACTCTTGCTCTGGCTGGTCTTGAACTCCTGAGCTCAAACCGTCCTCTTGCCTCAGGGTCACCTGGTGGTCTTACATTTCAACAGGAGTACCACCTAAAAGACTTATAGAAGAGCATAAAATTTCCTTTAGACATGGAACTATGTTTCTGCCAATAACTCAACATTTTGAGGTCATTTGGCATACCATTTCCAATTTGAGATTGAGTACAAAAATACCCTAGGTTTCAGCAGAGATGGACCTTAATTAACAAAAGTAAGGAAGACAAAGATGGTAACTGGATAATACAAAGGGATCAAGACAACAAGAAGACTTCTATATCATAAATATTCATGCACCAAACACAGGAGCACCCAGATTCTTAAAGCAAACTTTATTCAAAGTAAATAAAATAATATACAACAACATTATAATTGCCAGGGACTTCAACACCCCACTGACAAAACTGAACAGATCTTCAAAACTTAAAACAAGCAAAGAAATAATTGTCCTAAACAGAACTCTAGAGCAAATGGACCTAACAGACATTTACAGAATATTCAACCCCCTAAATACTGAATTCTTCTCATTAGCTCATGAAACATTCTATAAGATGGACTATATCCTAGGCCACAAAACTGCCTCAACAAATTTAAAAAATAGAAATTATCTATGTTCTTCTCAGATTACAGTGCACTAAAACTAGAAATAAATTCCAAGAGAAACACTCATCTCTATGCAAAATCATGAAATCTAAATACCTAATGCTAAATGATAGTTGGGTTAAGGAGGAGATAAAGATGGAAATTAAAAGACTCTTCAAACAAATGGCAAGGGGAGACTCTTCAAACAAATGGCAAGGGGGGCACAAGTTACCAAAATCTGTAGGGTGCATAAAAAGCTGTCCTGAGAGGCAAATTCATAGACTGACATGCTGACATCAAAAGACAGAAAGTTCACAACTTGACAATCTAATGAATAATCTAAAGCAACTGGAAAAGAAAGAGCAAGCTGATTATAAACCCAGTGGAAGAAAATAAATAACCAAGATCAGACCATACATAAATGAAATCAAGAACAAAATAGCTATCCAGAAGATTAATGAAGCAAAAAATAGATTATTTGAAAAGATAAACAAAATTGACAAGTCCCTTGTCGCAAGAGTAGAAAAAAAAGAGAGGACTTAATAAGATCAATTAAAGATGAAAAAGAAGTTATAACCAATATCACAGAAATAGAGAACAACATCTTAGAATACTTTCAAGATCTCTATGCCTGCCAAATTAAAAATGTAGAGGATATGACAAATTCTTGGAAACCCACAATCTCCTTAGGTTCAATCAAGAAGAAATAGATTGCCTGAACAGACCAGTATCAAGCACCAAAACTGAAACAGCAACGAAAATTTTCCAACAAAAAATTCCTAGATCAGATAGTTTTAAACCCACATTTTAACCAAGCTAGAAAGAAGAACTTGTTTGTTAGAAAATTATTCTATAGCATTGAGAATAAAGGAATTCTTCAATAGCATTGAGAATAAAGGAATTCTCCCTAACTTTCTTAATGAAGACAGTATTATCTTGATACCAAATCCATGAAAGGGCACAACTAAAAAAGAAAACTACAGACCAATATTTCTTATGAAATTCAATGAAAAATTCTCACTAAAATCTTAGGAAAGCAAATCCAGCCGCACATAAAAAAATAATAATAATTCACCATGATCAGGTGAATATCATCCCAGAGATGCAAGAATGTTTCAACAAACACAGATTTATAGATAGTAATCCACTACATAAATAGATGCAATAACAAAGACCATATCATCCTTTCAATCAATGCAGAAAAAGAATTTGGCAAAATTGGGCACCATTTCATGGTTAGAAGGCTCAAAGAGATCAGCATAGATGAGATATGTCTCAAAATTATAAAGGCTATATATGACAAATGTTCAGTCAAAATTTTTTTTTTTTTTTGCAGTTTTTGGCTGGGACCAGGTTTGAACCCACCACCTCCAGTATATGGGGCTAGCACCCTTCTCCTTTGAGCCACAGGCACTGCCCAACATTTTTTTTTTAATTTCACATTAATGTGAGGAATGAATATATATATATATATATATATATATATATATATATATATATAAATTTCACATTAATGTGAGGGTACAAATACCCAGGTCAAAATATTTGATTTTAGACACTTATACTCTACTGTTAATATATTTGACATGTACACTTGCAACATATACAGTAGGTGAGGTATGGCAAGCATATATGTCAAATATATTAACAGTAGAGTATAAATGTCTAAACACAACTATTGAATAAATGAGGTGAATGGTATGTTGACCAATTTGATGTGAACATTCTAGATTGTACATAGAGTCAGCACATTGTACCCCATAAATGCAGTAATGTACACAGTTATGATCTAAAAATATTTTTAAAAAAAGATTAGGAACTATTGGTGTTACATCAACCTTTGGCCCTGGCAAAATATCTTAGTGAATAAAATGCAACTGGATGTAGAATTTTGTCAGGGGAGTTTCAGATTGAACTAGGTGGAGACTGAGACAGCTTGTTTGGACAGCAGCAATGGAGAGAACCAAAGCAGTCCAGGATATTTGCATTGTAATGAAAGTGCAATAAGCTGCAGAAACAAGTGTATTTATTAAAAAAAAAAAAAAAATGTTTGATTTTGTTAAGTAGAGTTCCTCTTGTTATGTCCCACACTCAAAAGGTTCCCCATGTAGCCGCACAGCATGCCCATTCAGAGGAAGCACCCCAACCCTCCTTGTGTCTCCCTGTCCATCATTGCCCTACCCCAAACTTAAATTGAAATGAGTTTTTCTCCTATGTGGGCTTGTGTTATATCATCTACTGGCTTCATATTAGGATTGAGTGCAGTGGATAATTGATTTTTCATTCTTGTGAATTAAATACGTTACTAAGAAGAATATGTTTCAACTTCATCTAGGATAATACAAAGGAAGTATCCATGTGTTTTATGGCTGAATAGTATTCCATGGTATACATATACCACAAATCATTAATCCATTCCTTAGTTGATGGGCATTTTAGTTGTTTCCACATCTTTGCAATTGTAAATTGAGCTGTGAAAAATAACCTAGTGCAAATTTCTTTATAATAAAATGATTATTTTTTCTGTTGGGTATATGCCTTGTACTAGCATTGTGGGGTCACATGGAGATTGAATTTGAATACTTTTTTTAATTTTATTAAGTCATTTGTACATAGATCATGAATGCATTTATGCCATCATGGGATTCAATGTGTTGATTATTTGTACAAATTGGAGTGCTTACATTGAACTCTTGGGAGATTCTCTAGACTTCTTTCCAAAGACACTGTGTTAGTTTGCAGTCCCATCAACAGAGTAAAAGTATTCCCTTCTCTCTACATCCACACCAGCATTTGCAGCTTTGGGACTTTGTGATGTGGGCTAATCTTACTGGGGTTAGATGATACCTCAGGGTGTTTTTGATTTGCATTTATCTAATAATTAGGGACAATGAGAATTTTTTCATATGTTTGTTAGCCATTCATCTGTCTTCCTAAGAGAAGGTTTTGGTCATGTTTCTTGCCCAATGATAGATGGTATTGTTAAGGTCATAAATGACAGAAAAATGAAGAAGGGAAATTTAAAATATGAGATGATGAAAACAATGAAGTAAATTTGTGAGAAAGTGAAAAATAACCAAAAGGAAATAAAAAAAAAAATCAGAATTAAATAAGAGATGAAGGATATGAAGAATACAGAAAAGATATAGCAGTGCTGAAGGAATTGAAGCAGTCAGTTAGGGAATTTAAAGATGCAATAGAAAGTATTATATCAGTAACTGATTAGACCATGTAGAAGAATCTCAGAGGTAGAGGATAAAGCTCTTGACATAACTCAGATAAATAAAAAGGCAGAAAAAGAGCAAGCACAGAATGCTAATGGACAGAATTATACGACTTGATGAAGCATTCAAACATGCAAGTTATATGTATCCCATAAGGGGAAGAAGAATACTCTAAAGGAATGGAAACCATACTAGAGAATATTATAAATGAAAATTTACCAAATATCAGAAAATATTTTCACAGACTCCTTTCAGAGGGATATTGAACCCCAGATCACCTCAACTCAAATACAGCTTCTCCGAGACACATTGTGATGAATGTGTCCAAAGTCAAGACAAAAGAAAAGATTCTACGAGCTTCCAGGAGTCAGTACCAATTAAAATACATGGGCAAATCCATCAGGATGACTTCAGACTTCTCTAATGAAACTTTTCAAGCCAGAAGATAATGGTCATCTGCCTTTAATCTACTTCAACATAACTATTTCCAGCCCAGAATTCTATTTCCTGCTAAGCTAAGCTTTAAAATTGATGGAGAAATCAAATATTTTACTGATATGCAAACATTGAGAAAATTTGCCACAACAAGACCAGATCTGCAGGAAGTGCTTCAACCTATTCTAAACACTATTCATCACAATGGACCACCAGAAAAGTAAGCACCCAGAAATTAAAGAACAGAACCTACCTTCCACAATGATACAAATGACAAAACTAATGCACTTTCACAAAGTAAGATGAATAGAATTTGGCTTGAATTCCCCACTGAAGAGGCATAGACTGGCTAATTGGATTAAAAAGTACAAGCCATCCATTTGCTGCTGCAAGAAACACACCTCTCCTCAAAAGAAAAATTAAAACTAAGAGTTAAGGGTTGGAAGACAATTTTTCAGGCAAATGAAATTCAGAATAAAAGAGAGGTTACAATCTTAGTTTCAGATACAAGTGGATTTAAATCAACTAAAGTCATTTCTCTGATGATTAAACATGATGAGCATTTTTTCATGTTTGTATAGACCATGCACCTATCTTCTTCAGAGAAGCTTCTGTTCATGTCTCTTGCCTACAATGAAATTGGATCACTTGTTTTTTTCTTAGTCATAAGTTTGCGTTCTCTGTGGATTCTGGTTATTAAACCTTTGTCGGAAATATAACTTGCAAAAATCCTCTCCCATTCTGAGGGCTATTTTATTTATTTAGTGTGTTCTTGGCATTGCAGAAGCTTTTTATTTTGATCAGATCCCAGTAATATATTTTTGATGTTGCTTCAATTGCCTGGGGTGTCCTCCTCATAAAGTATTCTCCTTCCTTTTGGAAGAAAGTTTGGAGAACACTCAGGGATATAAATGTAGACTTGACATTTGATCCTGTAATTCCTCTTCTAGGTATATATCCAAAGAACCAAAAATAATTTGACAATAAAGATATTTTCACTATATTGTTCATTACAGCTCAATTCATAATTGCCAAATCATGGAAGAAGCCCAAGTGCCCATTGACTGATGAATGGATTAATAAATTGTGGTATATGTGTACAATGGAATACTAGGCAGCATTCAAAAAATGGAGACTTTACCTCTTTTATGTTTACATGGATGGAGTTGGAAAATATTCTTCTTAGTAAAGTATCTCAGAAATGGAAAAAAAAAAAATATCCAATGTATTCAGTACTACTGTGAAAGCAATTTATAATCACTCACACTTGCATATGAAAAATGAAAGACAACTATAGCCTAGGATGAAGGAGGGAAGAGGAGGGAGAGGGAAGCATAAGGGGTGAGTTGATAGAGGGAGGGTTAGTAGGGGGATCACACCTATGGAGCATATTGCAAGTACAATTGGATCTATCAGGTGTAGAAAACAAATGTTGTAATTTGGTAAATGAGGTGAAAGCTATGTTGATTAGTAATATGTATGCACTCCAATTTGTACAAATAATCAACACATCAAATCTCATAATGGCAAAAATGTATTTATGATCTATGTACAAATGACTTAATAAAAAAAACTAAAGTCATAAAAGACAAAGATGAACACTTCATTTTGGTCAAGGAAAAAATACAAAAAGAGAATATTTCGATTCTAAACATTTATGCCCCCAAGTTAAATGCTCCCAGATTCATAAAACAAACCTTAATTAGTCTGAGAAATATGATATCCTATAACACCATAATAACAGGGGACTTTAACACTCTTCTTACAGAGCTGGACAGATCCTCAAAACCAGTGGTTCTCTACCTGTTGGTCATGACCACTTTTGACTGTATTAAAGGGTTGAGGCATTAGGAATGTTGAGAAGCACTGCCTAGTGATAGATGAGATTGATATAAAGGACTTAAATGAGACCTTAGAAAAAGCTGAAGAATATAAATTCTTTTTATTAGCTCATGGAACATTCTCCAAAAGTGATCATATCCTAGGACATAAAACAAACCTCAACAGAATCAAAATAATTGAAATTTAACCTATCTTCTCAAACCACAAGACACTAAAGGTGGAGCTCAATCCAACAAAAATGTTCAACTCCACACAAAGGGATAGAAATTAAACAAGCTTATGATGAATGACAGTTGGGTGCAGGAAGAAATAAAAGAGGAAATCATTAACTTTGTTGAGCATAACAATGAAGACACAAGCTACCAAAACCTGTGGGATACAGCAAAAGCACTCCTGAGAGGAACATTTATCATTTTAGATGCCTACATCTGAAAAACAGAGCATCAACAAACTCACAAGCCATCTTATAGAATTGGAAAAAGAAAAACAACCTAAGTATAAACCCCGTAGATGAAAAATATTCAAAATTAAATCAGAGATTAATGAAATTGAAAACAAAAAAATCATTCAGAAAATTAATAAAACAAGGTATTCTATTTGAATAAATAAATAAAATAGATAAACCTTTGCCCTAACTAGAAATAGAAAAGTAAAATCACTAGTAAGCTCAATCAGAAATGATAAAGGGGAAACAACTGACACCACAGAGACACAAGGGATTATCTCTGAATACAAGATACTCTATGCCCAGCAATTTGACAATGTAAAGGAAATGGAGAAATATTTGGAATCACACCATGTCCCTGGAATTAGCCAGGAAGAAACACATCTCCTGAACAGACCAAATTCAATCACTGAGATCAAAGAAACAATAAAATACCTTCCACAAAAAAATGCCCTAGTCTGGATGGCATCACACCAGAATTCCATGAAACCTTCAAAAAAGAGCTTGTTCCCATTCTGAACAAATTATTCCAAAAAACTGAGGAGGAAGGAATCTTCCCCCAACACATTTTATAAAGCAAACATCGCCCTGATACCAAAACCAGGAAAATAACCAAATGAAAAGAACTTCAGACCAATTTCACTAATGAATATAGATGTAAAAATTCTCAACAAAATCCTAGCCAATAGATTACAGGAATCATCGAAAAAGTCATCATTTTGATCAAGTAGGTTTCATCCCAGGGATGCAAGACTGGTTTAACCTACGCAAGTCCATAAACATTATTCACTATATTAACAGAAGCAAACACAAAGAATATATGAGCCTTTCAATAGATGCAGAAAAAACATTTGAAAAAATCCAGCATCCTTTTCTAGTCAGAAAATGATGTACACTTTTGAGAACAGGCATAGGTGATACATACATATATGTGTATATATATATATATATATATAATTTTTAATATAAAATATATTAAATAATATATAATATATATTATAATATTATATGTTATATATTATATATACATTATTTTTTAATTAAATCATAGCAGTGTACATTAATGTGATTATGGGGTGCCATACACTAGTTTCATAGACTGCTTGACACATTTTTATTACACTGGTTAACATAGCCTTTCTGGCATTTTCTTAGTTATTGTGCTAAGACATTTACATTCCGCATTTACTAAGTTTCACATATACCCTTGCAAGATGCACTGCAGGTGAGCCAATCGCCTGAGTTGACAAATTTCTTAAACTGATGGAAGCTATCTATGACAAATCCACAGCAAACATTTTACTGAATGGAATAAAATTGAAAGCTTTTTGACTTAGAACTAGAACCAAACAAGGTTGAACTCTGTCACCTCTACTATTCAACATAGAGCTGGAAGTTTTACCCAGTGTAATCAGGCAAGAGAAGGAAATAAAGGGCATCCAAATGGGAGCAGAGGAGGTCCAACTCTCCCTCTTTGCTCACAAGATTATCTTATACTTAAAGAACCCCAAAGAGTCCACTACAAGACTCCTGTAAGTCATGAAAAAATACAGTAATATCTTGGAATATAAAATCAATGTCCAAAAGTCAGTAACCTTTGTATATGCCAATAACAGCCAAAACATCAGAGGCTAATTAAAGACATGATCCCCTTAACCACAGCTGCAAAGAAAATTAAATACTTAGTTTCATAGTAGGTCTGAGTACATTGGGTACTTTTCTTTTCAATTCTTGAGATACTTTACTAAGAAGAATATTTTCCTTGTTATCATGTGATTTTGGGTCTTCTGGGTATATGCCCAGTAGAGGAATTACAGGATTGAATGGTAGATCTATTTTTAGATCTCTAAGTGTTTTCCATATATCTTCCCAAAATGAATGTAATAATTTGCATTCCCAAATTTTTAAGATGTAGAGTTAGGTGAACTCAGCCAGGCCTGTGTATGGGAAGTTCTAGTAACCCCTTCCCCTACCAGCGGTTCTCAACCTGTGGGTCATGACCCATAGGAACTGTATTAAAGGCTCGTGGCATTAGAAAGGTTGAGAACAGTTGCTTGTACACTCTTTGCCTGATCTAGGCCCTATAGAGGATTAGAAACATAGAAGTACGGTTCAGAGTGTGTCTACACTATAACTTCCTTCCAGAATGAAGGTCTCTCTTGTGAGAGTTTTATTCCTAAAGCCATAATTACAATAACAAGCAGCAATTACGTAGCGATTACCCTGTGCCTGTCAATCAGCAGGATTTTACTGCACGCACACTTAAGTTGCTGTCACTGTTTGAGCCACCAGGAAGAAACCAAAGAAATCATTGCCAATCCTGTCCCTACCCTTGTGGTTCTGTGTTATGATGGGAAGCTGGACCTCTGCATGGTGAAAAAGGAATTAAACTTGCCCAGTTGTTCTGGGAATCAGAGATAGGGAAGAGGGAGTGGAAATCACAGGGAGGTAGATGGGGTGAGACCAATGGTTCCCCATTGTTGTGCCAGTAACTTGATACACACGTGCACATCTGCAGGTCTGGCCCCCTGCCTGCCCCATCAGAAACTGTGCCTATGGGACCCAGCAAGACAGCTCCCACAAACTCACCACTGATTCATATGTGCACTAAAGTTTGAGAACCACTGGCTTTGACCTAAGGAAAAATTCTCCACCTGGTGGAGTTTTCCAACTACAAAATAAGCCCTGACAGCTGGTGGCATAGCATTCTCCATCACTAGGTGTCTGCAAACAAGACCGCTTGATGAAGGAACGAAGGGTTTGGATTCTAGCATTTCCAAAGCTGCTTTAATGATGAAATACTTTTATAATTATAAGGTGCTGACAGGACACCCATAAGGGTTTGTAAAATAGTGGACAATTATTCATTAAATAAAGAAGATGGCAAGAAATGCTCCGAAATGGAATCCTTGCTGCCAGAAATTGTCCAAAGTTGTTTTTTATATCTTATAATTTACACACAAAACAAATTAGAGTAATAAGATTATTTTTATTTATTCAAGTGTATCAATGTGACTATCACTAACATAAATACCCTCTCCCTCCTCCTAAAAAGTACCTATTACTATATCAAGAATGGGAAGGAAAACCAAAGGCTCTGGTGTCCCCTCCAAACCTGAAAAAAACTGAAGAAAGCAAAAGTTGTATTTGGAATCTTTTCACGGTTTTCCACAACTTTTCCAAATCTCTATCACCCTCTTTCTTTCCTTTTTCTCTAGGGAATGTTTCATTCTTACTTCCAAATCTGCCAGGACTTAGGGTCTATGCCTTCTTCTCTTTCTGTCATACCCACCACCATCTCCCCAGTCTTTTCCTGCATTTGTGCCCCTTTTCAGGCCTCTCTAGCCTATGTGTCCTTCTCAGCTCATGCCCTCCCTCTGAGTGTGGTGCCTTCATCTGCTTTGTCTGTGCTAGTGCCATAGCAGTTGCTAAGGAGTTGTGGGCCCATCTCTTGGGCAACCTGTTTGCTTTTTAATGGGAGCCTTCCAGAGCCAGTGCCTGCAAGACAGAGAGTTTTAGACAGTCAGCCTGAGGGAGGGACACCATGTAGAGAGAATTTCTCAGTCCAGTCCAAACTTGACCCATCTAATATATTCCACAGAGGTTTTTCTCTGGAGTTCTATCTGCCTCGGGAACTAAAATTAATTGTGAAGTATAACCACCAACTTGGCCTGAATTGGACAGGCAGGAGAGAGAAGAGTTCTTGCTACACTCAGGTGTCTCGATTAACTTCCTCCTTGGGGTTAAAATTCTATTTGCTTCCCCCCCAATCCCCAGTGGGTCCAGTGGGCAGAGAGGACAGCTGGAGAAGACAGAGAGATGGGAGCGCTTTGTTTTGCTTTCCCCCAAACTAGTACATGTAAATGGAGACCTGTTTATGGTCACTTATTGTCCCCCATGATATTTTGGCCTCATTTACAGTGGGGATTAACATGATCTAGAGGCAGCCTGCTGGGTTCCTTTGCAATAATCTAAAAATAAACAGAGCCCAAAGGAGCCATTTCTTTTTCCCATTAATTTGAAGGAAGGCAGATGGTGTCCAATAACCTGATTTGAATTGCCAATAAAGCTCGTCATCTTTTTGCTAAGCACTTGCTGTTAAATTTTAACGAATGGCGTCAGGTGGTGCAGAATGGGCTCCCAGAAAGGTTACTCATGGGGTGGGAGAGCAGGCAGAGGGAGCAGTCATTCTCCAAACAACCACCCTGGGAAGGAGGCGATTTGGAGGGATGAGAGGGGGAGGGCTCTGAACACTATTCAGACTGAGGGAAAAAATGTGCAGAAAGAGGTGAGCTGGCAGGAAGGTGATGTATTCCAAGAAGCTTGAGGAGCCCCAAGTTGTAAATTCGAGATCTTGTAACTCTGTCTCACTTATTGTTTCCTATCTTCCACCTGAAGGGGTGATAAAAACTCTTGAAGGGTAGATGGTATAAACACAGTAGAGGGAAGAGAGGAGGACCAAGCCAGGGAGAGGAGACGACCTCCCACGCACCTCGGCAGGGATGAAAGGAAGAGACCTGGGCTTGGGAACTCAGGCTCCAGTCCTGACTCTGAAATTCCATCCCTGAGAATTATCTTATGAAATCTCCAGGTGGAGGGAGATGGACACACATTGCTACAGTGACTCGTCTTCTTCATCTGGGACCAGAATCCAAGACTCCAAACCTTCCAGTGCCGCTTTCACAAATGTCAGCTTTCTTCTTGCTTCTGTGCTCAGTGAATGGTTTCTTGATCTTTCTAACTTGAAGTGGTTAATTCTGTTAATTTTTTAAAATGTCAAAATCAAGCAGCTGGATGGGAAGATCGATAAAGTCCTTTTCGACACTAAAATTCTGTGCTGTAGTCTATGATCTTTGTGAAGAGCCAAGCTTGTTTTGTTTTGTTAAGACAGAACACCAAGGTCCCGGAACCAGCTTAGCTCAACCACAGTGTTTGCTTCAAGGATGAAAAGTCAACACTAATGGGAATGAGCCTCAGGACTTTTTGGCTAAAACAATTGAGTTACTAAACCAGAGGGAGATAAGCTTGAAGTTGCAGGTGGCCATCAGTCTTTGCAATTGAATTGGCAATAAAGCTAGTCTTCTTTTTGGGCGTGAGAATGGAGCCATCATAGAGGAAAACAAAATTGAAAAGTTGAGAGAGATGAGTCTCTGGTGACCCCACACCCAGCAGGAGACCTTTTAGTTCAATGAGCTGGTGAAATAGAGCCACTTTGGTACTCAGGGCGAAGAGCAGAGAGAGGAGGAAGACACAAGGCAATGCGCAAATAGAGTGAGCAGCGGTGGGCAACCTATTGGCTTTGGATAATCCTGGCAGGTGCAGGAGAGAAGGCTTTAGCAGAGCTACTTTGTTACAGCTAAAATACAAATGCCTGGTTTATGCCTGATCTTTTATGCCCATAGTGATGTAGTAGTATGACATAGTAGAGGTTTGGGAAAGCAGAGTCCTCAAGCAATTGGCATCAGAGGCATCTAAGAAGTTTTTTTAAGAATTCAGAGTCCTTGGGTGGTGCCTGTAGCTCAGTGAGTAGGGTGCTGGCCCCATATACTGTGGGTGGCGAGTTTGAACCCAGCCCCAGCCAAACTGAAACAAAAAAATGGCTGGGCCTTGTGGCAGGCATCTGTAGTCCCAGCTACACAGGAGGCTAAGGCAAGAGAATTGCCTAAGCCCAAGAGCTGGAGGTTGCTGTGAGATGTGATGTCACAGCACTCTACTGAGGGCGACAAAGTGAAACTCTGTCTCTAAAGAAAATAATTCAGAGTCCAGGGCTTTACCCACATCTACTACTCCCAATCTGAGAGTAGGGGCTTCAAATACATCCCTCCCTCCCTTCCTTCCTTCCTTCCGAGGCAGAGTCTCACTTTGTCACCATGAGTAAAGTGCTATGGCATCAGAGCTCACAGCAACCTCAACTCTTAGGCTCAAGTGATTCTCTTGTCTCAGACTCACAAGTAGCTGGGAATACAAGGCACCTGCCACAATGCTCAGCTGTTTTTTAGAGATGAGGTCTCACACTTGCTCAGGTTGGTCTCAAACCTATAAGCTCAGGCAATCCACCCGCTTCAGCTTCCCAGAGTACTAGGATTATAGGCATGGGCCCCCGTCCCTGGCCTTTGAATATACATTCTTGAAAGATTCCTAGGGTTTACATTAAAATCTGAGATAAACTGTCATAGTCCTAAGAGCTCCAACTTTGAAATGAGAAAATCTGGGGTTGAATCTAGTCCTGCTCACTATTTTGTATAACCTTGGGCTGGTAACTTAACCTCTTTCAGCCTCAGTTTTCTTGTCAGTAATAGGACACTAACAATGCTTCACAGGGTTGTAAGAATAAGTGAGATAATGTATGCATATAAAGTGCTTATCAGTGTTTTCTTATATGAGAAGTTTTCCGTGACTATTATGGTTATTAAAACCTAAAACTGCAAGAGAAAGGACAAGATCTAAGAAAATTCAAAAAGAACAGATACACGCTGGATTAGGCGCTCCTTAGGATTTATGATAGAGCATGTAGAGTGGTTAAGACTGAAGTCTCAAGGAGGGTTGTGTGAATGCCTCAATCTGACTCTGGTTTTGCCACTGATCAGCTGTGTGACCTCCTGAACTGCCTTGCTGTTCAGTTTTCTCATCTGTAAAATGGGATTAATTTTGGTACTCGCAGCCTTTGGTGGTAATGATTAAATGAGATAATGAATGCAAAGGACATAGACAATAATTATCAGTTTTTTTTATGACCATTTCCCCCTTTTCCAATAACATTAGTGCTTGTTCTTTGTGGTTCACCACCATGTAGTGGTATTCCTCTGAGAGCCTCTCACCTAGCCCCTGGTCTTGTAATTAAATAATTAAATTCAATTCAGAGAGCCTGGACCTTCTCTCAGTCTTTATCTGAATCCCCTTAGAGACGGCCCAGGCTGCTGCGGAATGGTAGAGAGGGAGAACTTGTAGTGCTATGGGGGCCTGGCTTTTGAGCTGGACGCCCAGTGCTTAGAGAAATGTCTGGAACTTTAAGTTGATATTTACAAAGTGTCAAGGTCCAGAGCATTTCTTTTCTATTGAAACCCCAGGAAACCTCAGGGTCTAAAGTTTTAAACATAGGAGAAAGCTTCCACCTTTGGGTTATAAGTCACACTGATGATGTAGCACTCTGGCCCTGCCTACTAGAGCTCGGTAGGTATTGAGCATTCAAAGATCTGTTCAATACAGCTTTTCAAATAAAAAAAATTAGTAAGTCATATTATTGAGGAAATAACTGCAAGAACAAAATGACTGTGTTTGGCAGTGCTGCAAAAGTGCTTGGAATAGTTTGAGGAAACATTTGAACCTGAAATATTAAAATTTGGGTCTCATCTTCCTCATCTACTAAATTAGAAGGTGATCTTTAATGTTGCTTTTAATCTTAATTATTTAAGATTCTTAGATTTCAGATTCTAAGATGTTATACAAAGTTGCTTCTCTTAGGAAGTCTCTCTGTCCCAGCAGTGGGAGGCGGGGTAAGTGCCATCTGCAGTTGAAACCGGGCCATGTTGCTGAGCAGCTGGCAAATCCAAATGATTCTCTTCTCACTGGTGTGGGTGCAGGGCTGCATATTAATTTACAATTACTCATAAAGGAGACAGCAAAGCCTTCTCTTTTGTCAACACTTGGACATACAAATTAGGTAATATTGAACGGGCCATGAATATTTTATTTCCACCCTGCCTCCTCGTGCCAGTCACCTTAAATGTGTCCAGGTCTGGCCCCCTTAGACAAGCTCTATTTTGGCCTCAATTTGTCAGCTGAATTTCTGTTACTGACTACATAGGACAGAAGCAGAACCACAAGATGTACCTCAACTTTATACTGGGCGTGAACTCCAGTGTTTCAAAGTGATCTTTGGTTCTGACAATATGGCAGAGCAAACTTGTAGAAAGGCTAAATAAAAACTAGGGTTTTTAAAAATACTCTGGTATGAAAGAAAGAAAAATCCCCAGGTGCAAGCCAGGAAGAGAGAAATCAAAGACAGGACAGTAATGGAGAGTTGGTTTTGCAGCAAAATTTCTGACCCAGATAGAGGTTCCCCAAGAGTTGAAGGTTGGGGATTTAACACCCACTGGGATTCAGGAATGTGGCCTCATATCCCTGCTAGGTAGGGAAAGTAGAACTGAGCTTCAGCATAAGCCAAGAGCCTTGAAAAGTTGTACTGTCCATGGAATGGTGACTACAGACACTCCACATCTAAATCCAGGAAAGAATCAAGAAAACTGGCCATCTGTCTAGGATGGTAGTTTAAAAGAAGAAAAACAGCTATGTTTAAGAAATCAAAACCAAGGCCAGATGGTGTGGCTCATGTCTGTAATCCTAGCACTTTAGGAAGCTGAGGTGGGAGGCTAGCTTGAGCCCAGGAACTGGATATCAGCCTGGGTAACATGGAAAGACCCTATCTCTACAAGAAATAGAAAAATTAGCCAGGTATGGTGGTAAATGTCTGTAGTTCTAGCTACTGAGGAGGCTGAGGCAGGAGGATTGCTTGAGCCCAGGAGCTGGAGGCTATAGTGAGCTATGATTGCACCATAGTACTCTAGCCTGGGTGATAGAGCAAGACCGTGCCTCTAAAAACAAAAAAGAAATCAAAACCCCAAGTCTGTGCCACACATAGGTGTGGTAACCAAATGGATACTACTGAGAAGTTAGCACAAACTGCTCAAGTCTACGGAACCACTAGGATATAATAGAAATAATTGTAAAATTGCATTGTTAGGACATTTTTCCAACCTAGAGCACAAAGGGCTCACACCAGAAAATTAACCACCATGAGGGAAGAGTTTAGCAAGTGGTTTACTTTAGCAAGTAATTATCACCCTAAGAATCCAAAGTAATAGAAGTATCTTTAAGAA
>CAUYPK010078115.1:0-10256 GCA_963574355.1 Loris lydekkerianus | reverse complement strand
TTATTGTAATTGTTTTGGGTATATATTTTTATTTTTGAAATTTACCAGTGGCTGCTGCATTTTTCACCTTGGCTTATACTCGAGTCACTAAGTTTTCCCAGTTTTTAGGGTAAAATTAAGGGGGTCAGCTTATACTCGGGTCGGCTTATACTCAAGTATATACAGTATATATATAATTCCCCAGTGGGATCCCAGGGGTACTATGGCATTAGTATTCCCAGATTTTAGTCTTTTATTCATTACTGATTACACATTTTATTTATTTTTTAATGGAGAACCATTCTGTTGTTATTCAGGATGACATAGCTCATTGGGTTTGGAATGGACTTATAAAGAATATAATGTGGAAAATGTGAAAATTTTCTGTGGTTTTCTGTAGGAGCTTTGAATCAGAACAAGTTATCCCTTATTTGATCAGTTATAAATGACTTTTGTCTAAAAATGAAAAATTGTGAAATCTAACAGGTGACCCAGAGAGCCGTATTCAACATTCAAGAGTGTTCTGAATCAAGGAACACCAGTTGCATCAGGTGCTATCTGTTACGCACTCAGTCCTGCCTCCAAGTTCAAGTGCTTGTCCTTTAGTAGAGTAGAGGCTTGTGCTTACGTTGCAACCTAGGCACACCTAACCAACAGAGGAAGATCGCCATGGGAGGACAAAAGGAGCAGAGGCTGCCCGGGAAGCAAACATTTCCGGAGCTGCCCATGAGATCCACGAAGAAGTAGCTGATTCCTAGTGTTAGCTGTCTTGGTTTCTTTTCTTTTTTTTTTTTTCTTTCTAAGACAGAGTCTCACTATGTCGCCCTCAGTAGAATGCCGTAGCGTCACAGCTCATAGCAACCTCAAACTCTTGGGCTTAACAATTCTCTTGCCTGAGCCTCCCAAGTAGCTGGGACTCCAGGTTCCTGCCACAACACCTGGCTAAGTTGTCTTGGCTTCTGAAAATATTTCAGTTTCAATCCATGTGTTTCTTTATAATAGTCTTCTATTCTTTTCCACTAACTTAAGTGACATTTTCTTGTTTGCAATTAAGAGAAGCTAAATGAAATTCAGAGATTCAACTGTAATTACCTGGTTCTTTTTCATAGACCACATGATCATTGGGTGAATGAATTTGGGGGGGCATTGCATCTTTTGGAGAGCCTGTGGTAGAGAGGAAATGAAAAAAGGAGATGCTATTAAATCATGCAGCCTTATTCCACAATCTGCTCCTCTGTGAACAACTGCCCAATTCCCTGCCATAGTTTGTCAATTCTTCTTAAGACGGCCCATACTCCAATACACATTTGGTCACTTAAAACAAGCAAAGCACAATATAACAGGAAATATCAATTTGGTCTCTGCTCCCAGTTTTTGACACAGGTTGCTGAAATCTTTGTAATTTCCTGAGCGATATGGGTAATAGGAGCATCTGTCGTTATAGTATTTGGTCTTCATCCCACATTCCCAGCACATGAGCTTTTAAAATCCTTATAATCTCTGGAGTAATGAGTGTTTTCATATGCTAATGAGAAAAATGGTGGTAAGGTACCCATATAGCTTCAGGATGAAGGCTGGTGGCCAGAAAGACCAAGGCAAGATTCACGGGGTGAGACCATACCCCCAATCTTCCAGGGAGGGGAGAAAGGGTGAATATTGAATTGATCAGCAATGGCCAATGATTTACTCATCAAGGCTGCAATGGAACCTTTAGGAGAGCTTCTGGGTTAGGAAAGACATCCAGATGCAGAGAGGCTGGGGCACTTCGGCAGCACAGGGATGTAACCCTCCTGCACTCTGGACGCTTTCATCCTTTATCAGATCCCTTATAATAAACTCTTAAATATAAGCGAAGTGTTTCCCTCAGTTTTGTGAGGAATTCCAGCACATCACGGAAACTGAAGAGGAAGTGGTAGGAACCCTCAGTCTGTAGCCAAGTCAGACAGAAGTGCGGGTAACCTGGGGACCCACATAGCATCTGAAGTGGGGAGTGGGGTGAACTTGTGGGACCAAGCACTGCACTAACTCTGGACAGTTTGTGTCAAATTGAATTAAATTGGAGAGCACACAGTTGGTGTCCTCAGAAAACTGCTGAATTGCTTGGTATAAGAAAGCTACGTATTTGGTGACAGAGCACAGAAAAACTGTTTTTCCTTTGCAAAAAAGCAAATAAGACCTATTGAGTGTTCTCTGAGTTTCAGGAAAAGACTGTATAACTAATATTCTTGCTTTCTAAAGCTTACATGAAATAAACTTCTTATACTACATAATGATTGGTCATTTTCCCGTCTTAATCAAATGTTCCTTCTCTCTGTATTTCTCCTATGTCCAAAGTCTCAAGTATTAAATAAATGAATAGATACATGGAAAACTCAAAATTACAATTTTAATTCAAGCCCTAATTGGTCTACCTGGTGTGTAGTTATCAGATGAATGTTCATTGATGAGACTGCTGCTCTTTATAAAAGCCTGTACTACTAAATTAAAATAAAAATATCTGAAGGGTTTTTTTTTTCATGTGGCATTTAAGAGTACAGGCTCCAAAATTTAATGACTAGGTTCTAACCCTGACTTTGCCATATATTAACCATATGAACCTGAGTCCTTACTTAATTTTTGAAAAACTAATTTTCCTTATCTTTAAAATGAGGATAATTAAAACTCACATTACGGTTTCATTACAAGGAATAAATAGTTGTCTATTTTAAATTGCACCGGAACTTTATTGATACCCTTTATATTAAAGCATCCACCTCTGACATATACTCAATATTTTGCCACTTTAAAAAGCAAACTTGTGTTGTTTGAAAGTTGAAAAGAACCTCCCAACTCCCATATGCCTCTGTCAACTTTTCTATATATAAATCTGACCAAGTACGCTTGTTCCCAACTTTGCAAATATGGATGCATTTAGGGATACATATTAGAAACAATTTTCCAACATAAATATAGGTTACATTACTTTTTGGTTTCTACAACCTATCCATGCTTAGCATTAAATTTGTTGTTTTTATAATAAAAAATAATCTGCAACTTGGCATTATTTAGAAAATAAATAGTGATTACAAGTGAGTGGAGCAAAATGGCGGAGCATAAAGAGCTTTCAGCCTACCGCTCCTACTACAACCAAGGAACAGAAAAAAGCTGGGCCGTGTCTGACGTGGAGTCCTTGCCTGCAGCTGTGGCTCTGGGTGCACAGCGAGGTGCCAGAGGCTGCATGCAGTACATGAACAGCAGCCACGGAGTTCTGACTCAGGAGGCAAGTTTTCACCAGGGGAGCTGATTCCCTGACAGTTCTCAGGGAAAGCTGTGGTTGAGGGAAAGCCTGGAAGCTTGAGAGACCAGCAGGGCACAGCAGCCAGCTGTGAGGGCTGGGCGGAGCAGACCTGCTGCAGAGAGGCCATGCTTGGCAGGTGTGGGCAACCAGGGGGCAGCCTTTGTGGAGGGTCCTGAGAAGGTCATGAGGGCAGGCCTCCCACAGGGACACAGCCTTCTTAGTTCCACCTGCTCGGATCTGTCATGACAGGCTCAGAGATTCCTGCACCCCACTAGAACTGCTGTCTGGGGGCACAGTGAGACCTGCCTCTGAAGGACTCTGGAGAGCTTTGACATCCCAACCTGGCAGCCTGAATCCTAAGGAAATAATCAGGCCATCACCTGGACAACTAAGTTGGAAAACAGGTCTATGCCTGGGAATTAGAGAGAGGGTACTAATGGTGTTGTCCAACTCCTACAACTATAGCACCACCTGGTATTCGGGCAATATATTGCAACAAAAGTATATTGCTACTAAAGTTGGAACCTTCTGCCATATATATATATATATATGATTTTATATATGTATATATAATTACTTTTAATCTATTTTTTCTTTTCGTTTTCTTGTTCTTGTTGTTAGTATATATTTTTTCTTTTTTATTCTTTCGTTCCTTCATTTATTAATTGCTGAGGTTGCTTATTGCTTATTGGTCATTAGAGCTTTTTGTTATTTTGTATTGATGTGTTTTGGTTCTTGCTAAGTTGTTTGATTGCTTCTTTTCATAACTTCCATTTTTACTTTCATCAACAGCAAGGGATCCTATTTTTTTTTTATTACAGTACTTTAGCCTCATCTATTCTCTCTCCCTATTATACTCCTCTACATTCTGTCTTTGGATACAGACTCTTCTACCTTTCTCATCTCTCCCACACAAGTCGCTTCTGCAACAGCTAACATATCTCCTCCCTTTTTCTGTCTTTCTCCTTTTTTTCTTTATCCCACTTACCTCTCTCTCCTCTATTTAACACAACATCCTTTATCTATTCTTATTTTATTATTACTTCTTCACTCTTTCTTTCTTTCTTTTTTTTTTTTTTTTTTTTTTGTTTGTTTTCTCTTTTTTGCTGAAAGCTGGGGTGACAGAGCTGTGGTCTTTCAGGCAGGCTATAGTAATGGTCTGCCTCAAGAAGGCTAAGAGATCTTTCTATCTTTGGCCCTAAGAAGAAAGTTTTGGTATGATCACACTGCAGAATTTTTCTATTTCATCTTCATTCCTACTTAATTTTTCCTTCTTGTTTTTTGTTTTTGCTCTTTTTCTTTTCTTCACATTTTTGGTTGGGGAAGAGTCTGGCTCCACTGACGCTGGTAAGGAGTATAAGATTTCGAGGAACTCACCCAGCCCATCCCCTCAAAATCCTTGAGTTACAGGAGTGGCTTCAGCACTGTCTTGATCAATACCATTTCTTGCATTGCTTTCATTCTCTCTTCTTGACCCCCTTCTCTCCTAATCTTTGAGTTTTCTGTCACTCCCCTTCCCATTTTTTTCTTTTTCTTTTATTCTACTTTTTCCTTCTTTGTGCATCTTTCTTTCTTTTCCTCTTGTGTCGCCCTGATTGCTCTTTACCATTTCCTCCTTTTGGCCTCATGAGGTCAAGAGGCCTTTTCATCATTTAAACAGTGAGACAAGGTAATCTGAAGCAAAGAAGGAAGTGAGAAGGAAAGAGGGGTACAAGGAGGTGAACAAGAAGAAAGAGCACAAGAGGACAAATCAATAGAAAAATTCAGGCACCATGAAAAACCAAAATAGAGCAAGTCCTCCAAGGGAACACTAGTGACCTTTTAAAATAGACACTTCCTATAAAGAATTAATGGATTTGACAGAAAGGGAACTTAAAATGTGGATGATTAAGACAATAAAGGGAATGGATGAGAAAATGGAAATACAGAACCAAGAGTCAAATGAGAAATATGTAGACTATAGAAAGGATATGGCAGAGCTTAAGGAAATGAAGGAGACAATTAGGGAATTTGAAGATGCAAAAGGAATGTATCAAAAATAGATTAGACCACGGAGAAAATAGAACATCAGAGCTAGAGGATAAAGTGTTTCCGTTTACCGAGGCAGTTACGAGGCAGAAAGAAGAGAGAGAAAGCAGAGCAGGTGCTTAGAGAATATGAGACTCCATTAAGCATTCAAACATATCAATAATAGGAATACCTGAAGGGGAAGAAGATTGTTCAAAGGTATGGAAGCCCTATTGGAGACTATCATAAACGAAAACTTCCCAAGTTTTACTAAGATCCCAACACACACCTTTCAGACGAATATCGAACTCTGGGTCATCTCAACTCTAATAGACCTTCTCCAAGAGACATTGTAATAAACCTGCCCAAAGTTGAGATGAAGGAGAAAATTTTGCAAGTAGCTAGGAATAAGTGCCAACTGACTTACAGAGACAGAGCTATTAGGATGACAGCAGACTTTTCAACTGAAACATTCCAAGACAGAAGAGTATGGTCATTGACCTTCAACATCCCTAAACAAAATAATTTTCAGCCTAGAATTTTGTATTCTGCTAAACTAAGCTTCAAAATTGATGGAGAAATCAAATCTTTTGCAGATATACAAGTACTGAGGAAATTTGCCACCACAAGATCAACTCTACAAGAAATACTGAGACCTGTTCTCAACACTGAACACCACAATGGACCACCACCAAACTAAATCCCTGGGAAGCCAAAGGCCAAAACTTAGCTCCCACAATGGCACAAAGGATAAAACTACACATCAGACTTTCTCATAACATAAAATTCTACCATACTTCTTGATACTCTCAATAAATGTCAATGGATTGAGTTCCCCACTGAAGAGGCACACACTGGCTGATTGGGTAAAAAAGTTCAAGCCATCTATATACTGTCTCCAGGAGACACACCTAGCCCAGAAGGACAAATCAAGATTCACGATTAAGGGGTGGAAAACAGTATTTCAAATAAATGGAAATCAGAAGAAAGGAGGGGGTCACAATTTTATTCTCAGATATAAGCAGGTTCAAAGCAACTACAGTAAAGAAAGACAAAGTTGAAAACTTCATACAGATCAAAGGAACAATACAACAAGAAGACATCTCAATTTTAAATATTTATGCACCTAACTTAAATGCTCCTGGATTTATGAAACAAACCTCGAGGGGTCTGAGCAATGTGATATACGATAACACCATAATAGCCAGGGATTTTAACACCCCTCTGACAGAACTAAACAGATTCTCTAAACAGAAACTAAACAAGGATACATAGGACTTAAATTGTGACCCTAGAACAAATAGAATTAATAAACATATACAGAGCACACCATCCCAAAGCAAAAAAATATATACTTTTTTCTCATCAGCTCATGGCACATATTCCAAAATAGATTACATCCCAGGATACAAATGAAAGCTCATCAAAATTAAAGGAATATATATTATGCCTTGTCTCTTCTTGGACCACAAGGCTATAAATTGAGTTTGTTGGAACTCAACTCCAACAAAAACAATCATCTCCACACAAAGCTATGGAAATTAAACAACTTGATGCTGAATGATAGTTGGGTTCAGGAAGAGATAAAGAGGAAATTGTTAAATTTCACAAATGTAACAACAATGAAGACACAGTTTGCCAAAGCCTGTGGGATACAGCAAAAACAGTACTGAGAGAAAAATGTATTGGACTAGATGCCTATGTTTGAAAAAAAAAAAAAAAAAAAAGTGAGCACATCAACATACTCACAAACAACCTTATGGAATTCTAAAGAAAGCAATCTATCCCTAAACCAAGCAGAAGAAAAGAAATAAACAAAATTAAATCAGAGATTACTGAAACTGAAAGCAAAAGAATCATTCAGAAAATTAACAAACTTTTTTTTTTTGAATAAATAAATAAAATAGATAAACCTTTAGCCAGACTAACTAGAAACAGAAAAGTAAAATCCCTAGCAACCTAAATCAGAAATGATAAAGGGGAAACAACAATAGATGCCACAGAGATATGAGAGACTATCTCTGAATTTACAAGAAACTCTATGCCCAGGAATTTGATAATGTGGAAGAGATGGATCAATTCTTGAAATCACACCCTCTCCCTAGACTTAATCAAGAAGAAACAGATCTCTTGAACAGACCAATTTCAAGCACTGAGATAAAAAAATAATAATAAAAAAATCTCCCAACAAAATAAAAAAGCCCTGGTCCAGATGGCTTCACACTAGAATTCTAGAAAACCTTCAAAGAGGAGCTCATACCCACACTACAGAAACTATTCCACAATATTGAGAAGAAAGGACTTTTAAATCAACATGTTCTATGAAGCAAACATCACTCTGATACCAAAACCAGGAAAAGACCCAACCAAAAATGAGAACTTTAGACCAACATCACTAATAAATATAGATGCAAAAATTCTCAATAAGATCTTAGCCAAAAGATTATGGTTTCTCATTAAAAAAGTCATACGTCACAATCAAGGTTTCATCCTAGGGATGCAAGGCTGATTTAACATACGCAAGTCCATAAATGTAATTCACCATATTAAAAAGATCATGTGATCCTCTCAATAGATGCAGAAAAAGCATTCGATAAAATTCAGCATCCTTTTCTAATTAGAACTCTGAAGAATATAGGCATAAGTGGCACATTTCTTAAACTAATCGAAGCTTCTATGACTAATATACAGCTAACATTATATGGAGTAAAACTGAAAGCTTTTCCACTTACAACTGAAACCAGACAAGGTTGTCCTCTATCACCACTACTATTCAACATAGTGCTGGAAGTTATAGCCAATACAATCAGGCAAGTGAAGGTAATAAAGGGCATCCAAATGGGGGCAGAGGAAGTTAAACTCTCCCTCTTTTCCAACTATATGATCTTATACTTAGATAACCCCAAAGACTCAACCACAAGACTCCTGGAAGTGATCAAAAAGTACAGTAATGTCTCAGGATATAAAATCAACATACAAAAATCAATAGGTTTTGTATATGCCAATGACAGCCAAAATGAGAAACTAATCAAAGACACAATTCCCTTCACAGTAGCATGAAAGAAAATGAAATACCTAGGAATATACCTAACAAAAGAGGCGACAGACCTCTATAAAGAAAATTATGAAACCCTAAGAAAAGAAATAGCAGAAGATATTAACAAATGGAAGAACATACCATGCTCAGGGGTGGGAAGAATCAACATTGTTAAAATGTCTACACTTCCCAAAGCAATCTACAGATTCAGTGCAATTCCCATTAGAATACCACCATCATACTTTAAAGATTTGGAAAAAATAATTCTTTGTTTTGTATGGAGCCAGAAGAAAACACATATAGCTAAGGCAATTCTTAGTAATAAAAACAAAGCCAGAAGCATCAGCCTACCAGATTTCAGGCTGTACTACAAGTGATCAAAACAGCATGGTATTGGCATAGAAATAGAGACACAGACATCTAGAACTGAATAGAAAGCCATGAGATGAAACTAACATCTTATAGCCACCTGATCTTTGATAAACAAAACAAGAACATACCCTGGGGAAAGAATCCCTATTCAATAAATGGTGCTGGAAGAACCGCATAAACACAAGTAAAAGACTGAAAATGAACCCTCACCTTTCTCCACTCACTAAAATAGATTCAAGATGGATCAAAGATCTAAGTCTAAGGCATGAATCAATAAAAATCCTCGAAGAAAGTGTGGGGAAAACACTTGGAAGTATTGGCCTGGGGAAAGACTTTATGAAGACTCTGTTGGCAATTGCTACAACAAAAATAAACAAGTGGGACTTAATTAAACTGAATAGCTTCTGTATAGCTAAGGAGACAACAACCAAAGCAAAGAGACAACCATCAGAATGGCAAAAGATATTTGCATACTATGAATTGGACAAAAGCTTGATAACTAGGCTCTACAGAGAACTCAAATTAAGCAATAATAAAGAGCCAACAATCCCTTATATCATTGGGCAAGTAAGAGGAATAGAACCTTCTCTAAAGAAGACAGATGAATGGCTGTTCCTTACTCCTGATCATCAGAGAAATGGAAATCAAAACCACCCTGAGACTCTACCTAACCCCAATGAGAATAGCCCACCTTACAAAGTCTCAAAACTGCAGATGCTGGCATGGATGTGGAGATAAGGGAACACTTTTACACTGCTGGTGGGACTGCAAACTAATACAGAAGGAAGTATGGAGAACCATCAAAGAACTCAAACTAGACCTCCCATTTGATCCTGAAATCCATTATTGGGCATCTACCCAGAAGAAAAAAAAAAAATCATTTTATCCTAAGGACATTGAACTAGACTATTTCTTGCAGCTCAATTTACAATTGCCAAAATGTGGAAACAGCCTAAATGCCTACCAACCCAGTAATGGATCAACAAGCTGTGGTATCTGTATACCATGAAATACTATTCAGCCACTAAAAAATATGGTGACTTTCTATCACCATAGTGATTACACAATACACTACACAATAGTGTATTAGCTATTGTATCTATTGCAATAGTATTGTAACTATTGCTAATCTATCCTGTATTAACCAGGATAGAGGTGAAACACATTCTTCTTAGTAAAGCATCACAAGAATGGAGAAGCAAGAATCCAATGTTCTCAATTCTGACATGAGGACAATTGATGCTAGTATATAGGGGAGGGGCAATAGGGGAATGAAGAGAGGGAAGGAGAAAGGGTGGGTGAAGGGGGTCACGGTGTGTGACACACCTCTTCAGGGCAGGACACAATAGAGAAAAGGGCACACTTCTACACTGCTAGTGGGAATGCACACTAATACGTTCCTTTTGGAAGGATGTTTGGAGAATACTTAGAGACCTAAAAATAGACCTGCCATTCGATCCTATACTTCCTTTACTAGGTTTATACCCAGAAGACCAAAAGTCACAATATAACAAAGACATCTGTACCACAATGTTTATTGCAGCCCAATTCATAATTGCTAAGTCATGGAAGAAGCCCAAGTGC
>CAUYPK010078112.1:0-10594 GCA_963574355.1 Loris lydekkerianus | reverse complement strand
GTTGCAGGTAGAGAATATATACAGTTTTATACAGTTTTATGCATGGCAGGAGAACGTCGTGTCACCCTAGTAGGGGAGGTAGGTCCAGTTTTTAGAGGGTCTCTCCCATGGAGTGGAGTGGGAGGACCTTTGAACTCTGCTCATTTGTTTGTGGGGCACTCTGAGCAGTTCTCATGGAGGAGGGGACTCCCGTCCACTTGGTGATGAATTTTGTACTTTTTGTTTGTATCCTTGGGGTCGCAGCTCACCTCAGTGGGGTGGATGTGTGTTCTTTAACCTTCTCTCTTGGTGCAGCTCTAATCCACCAGGTTACTTGTTAAATTTCTGTCCTTTACTCTCCTTCTGGATGGGAGCCTCTGTGGAAAGCTGGCTTCAGTCAGCCATCTTGTCTCCCTGTGGAATGATATCTTGCTGTGATTGTAATCTAATGATTAGTGATGTTGACCATGTTTTCGTAGGTATTTTGCCTGTTACAATTTTTTTAACTTTTCTATTTTGAAATAACTATAGATTTGTAGAAAGTTGCAAAGATAGCACAGAGAGGTCCTGCATACTTCAGCACACTGTCAAAACCAGAACAGTGGTCACTAGGACAATGTGTGAACACAAAACTGTCAAGTTTGCTTTCAGCATAAGTTTGAAGAGTTCACTTCTACTCTGTTGACTATAGAAGCAGGTAAAAATTTGGTCACCCCCCAAATATCTCTTCCACTGATAGTTATAGTGCTTAGTAATCTCCTTTGAATTACTTTGAAGTAAAAGGCTTTTGCTATTCCTCTGAAAGCTTCTTTTTTTGTTGTTATTAAATCATAGCTGTGTATATCAATGCTATCGTGGGGTACAATGTGCTGGTTTTATATACAATTTGAAATATTTTCATCAAACTGGTTAAGATAGCCTTCACGGCATTTTCTTAGCTATTGTGTTAAGACATTTATATTCTACATTTAGTAAATTTTACATGTACCCTTGTTAAGATGCAAGGTCCCACCAATTGCCCTCCCTCCACCCATCCTCCCCCATTCCCTCCCCTCCCTATCCCTTTTCCCTATATTCTTGGGCTATAATTGGGTTATAGCTTTCATATGAAAGCTATAACTTGGTTTCATAGTAGGGCTGAGTATATTGGATACTTTTTCTTCCATTCTTGAGATACTTTGCTAAGAAGAATGAAAACTTCTTGGTAGCCTTTATCAAACTTGTGGAACTGCAAGCCAATTCTGGCCAAAATCATTGTGTTAAAGTTAGAATATTTGAAACTATAATGTGATTGTAACATTAAAATGTGAAAAATTACTTGAATATTTAACAATAGATGGTTTGGTAAATAACTTTTACAGACTGAACTGTTATGCAGTCCTTTAAAAATGGTAGAACAGGAAGAAAGATTCTGATGGTGTGTCCTTACACGGAAAGGTTTATAAAGCAACATATGCAGTAGCTTTTCATGGAAAACAACTTAAATACTGTGTACCGAATTGTTAAAACTGTTTGATCAGTTTATTTTCATTTGATTATATATTCTCCCTTTTGTAATCATCTCTAATGTTGTATAATTTGCACATAATATAAGTTACCCATTTTGAGTACACAATTCAATGAGTTTTTAAAAATGTATGTAGTCATGTAAACACCAGCACAATTGAGAACGTGTACTTCCCTGTACTTACCATGAGCCCCAGGCAACACCGATCTGTCACTATAATTTTTTCTAGAATTTCAAAGAAAATGAAATCATATGTTACATAGTCATCATGTCTGTTTTTTTCTTCTTCAAGTCACATAATGCTTCTGAGATTTATACTGTCATGTGTATCTATAGCAGTTCACTCTTTTTTATTGCCATGTCACATAGAACAATCAGTGTGAATATACCACAATTTGTTTACCCATTTAGAAACTGAAAGATATTTAACAATTTCCAGTTCTGACCATTATAAAAAAGCTGCTATGAACACACACATACCAGACTTTGCACACAGCTGGAGAATTACTGTGTTGAATGGTAACTGTACATTTAGCTTTAAGAAAGTGCTACATTGTTTTTCACCATGGCTATGCCATTTTCATCCCCACCATCATAAACCAGAGTTCCCATTTCCCTGCATCCTCTTCGACACTTGGTTTAATACTTTTAAATTTTAGACACTCTCATAGCTATATAATGGTGCCTCATGTGTTTTTCACTTAGATTTTCCTAATGACTAAGGATAGTGAACATTTTCTCATCTGCTTTTCACCTCATTTCCCATGCTGAGTCTGTCATTGGTAATGCATTGGTTCAGATCTTTTACCTATTATTTTCAAATCAGGTTGTATCTCTTTTTATTATTGACTTTTGAGTGTTCTTTATATACTCTGGATATTGCAGTTTTAATTTTAATTATTTATTACTAATATGTAGAAATACAATTAATTTTTACATTTTGATCTTATATCTTGAGACATTGTTAAACTCACTTTTAAATTCTAGTAACTTTTCAAAGGTGATGCTTTAAGACATATTATGTAGACAGTTATTTGGCCTGAGAGGAAAGAGCCTTCTACTATGCTTCACTTCTTTCTGTCTCTGTGAGTTTCTGTTCTTTTTCTTCCCTCCAGCACAATGTTAAATGAAGGGAGTAAAGCAGACAACCTTGCCTTGTTCCTGTTCTTAGGGACAGGGATCTGTCTTTTACTGTTCAAAGACCATTATCTATAGGTGTTTTGGAAATTTCCTTCTGTTTCTAGTCAGCTACATTACATAAATGTTGGATTTTATAAAAAATGTTTTCTGCCTCATGAGGATTGAGTGTTCATTTTGTCTTTTTATTTTTATCTATTAACATAATGAAAGATATTAATTGATTTTTGAACATTAAAACAAACCTGCATACTTGGGGGGAAACAGTCATGGAGCATGGTTCTTTTTACGTACTGCTGTATTCTATTTGCTAGTATTTTGTTAAGGACTTTGCTGTCTATGTTCGTGAGGGGTGTTGGCTTCTGTAGTTTTCTTATAATTTTTTTTATCAGGTTTTGGTATCAAGATGCTAATATCACAAAATTGTTAAGTGTTCCTTTATCTTTCCCTTTTCTGGTTGTGGAAAAGTGGGTTTTAAAAAATGCTTGGTAGAGGGTGGCACCTGTCACTCAAAGGAGTGGGACACCGGCCCCATATGCTGGAGGTGGTTGATTCAAACCTAGCCCTGGCCAAAAACTGCAAAAAAAAAAAAAAAAAAAAAAAAAAGGTTGGTAGATAGGGACTGGGGTTTTCTTTCTTTGAATATTTTTCAATTTTTTCTAATAGGTAATAGAAGACCAAAGTTTTACATTTCTCAAGTGAGCTTTTGGAATTCATGTCTTTCAAGGAATTTATTGATTTAAATTATAAAATACATTAGTTTCAAGAAAGTCATGCTATCCTCTAATAGTTTATACCTGTGGCATCTGCAGTGATGTTGTCTCTGATGCTCTTGATAGCACTGATTTGTTGGGGGGGGAGGGGTGTTTTGTTTGTTTTATTCTTATCAGCGTGAATTTCACCAATTATTTCAAAGAATCAGCATTTTTGCTTTTAGTTTTCTCTATTATTTGGTTCATATTCTATTGATTTCTGCTCTCATCTTCATTTTTTATTCCTTCAGTTTGTGTCTAATTTGTCTTATTTTCCTAGTTTCTTGTGGGAAGTCAGAGTATTGGTTTGAGAATGCTCTTGCCTCCTGGTCTATTTGTTATCTGAGACCTATTAGATTTTGCTCCAGACCTTCTGAAACTTCGTTATCAGGTGCATATACATTTAGGATGGGTGTGTCTTCTTCACAAATTGATCTATTTGTCATTATGAAATTTCCCCCTTTGTGCCTGATAGTATTCTCTTTTTTGAAATCTACTTTGATTTTACTATAGCCTATTTCAGGTTTCTTTTAAATTAGTGGTACATTTCTTCCCTTTTCTATTTTAAAAATATACATAAGAGCTTTCTTTTGCAGAACATTAAAAAATGAATAGTAATGATTACAACTCACCATTTTAGTGGACGGTTGTATGATTTTTGACAAATGCACACACTCATGTCACCATCATCAACATGAAGACATGGAGCTTTCTAATCAGCCCCTGAATCCCTCATGCTGCCTGTTTGCACCCTCCTCTGCAGCAAACACTGATCAGTTTTCTGCACCTAGTAATTTGCCTATTGTGGATAACTCATCGCAGGGATCACAGGGTTTGGAGTCTGACCTCCTTCACTTAGCATTTCACTTAGGTATTTAGATTCAACTAGGCTGCTGTTTATATCAGAATTCTTTAATATTATCATGGATAGAATTCCACTGCCCTCATGTGCCACAGTTTATCCACCCATCAGTTGAAGGGTATGCAGGCTGCTTCTCATTTTATGTGATAATTAATAAAACCATTTCAAACAGTTGTGCACAGATTTAGCGTCACTTGGTTAAGTCCTAGCAGGGGAATTGCTCTGTCATATGGTAAGTGTGTGTTTAACTGCAAGAAACCACCAGGCTGCTTTCTAAAGTGGCTGTTTCATTTGCATTCTGTCCTACAAAGTCTGAGAGTTCCAGTTGCAATTCATTCCCCTCAGTATTTAGTATTAGCAGGTTTTATTTTGTTTTTAGACATTTTAGTGGGTGTTACTATAATTCCAATTTACACTAATAATTAATGTACACTAATAATTAATAATAATTAATTAATACACTAATAATAATGTAATTGGTGAAATGTACATTCAAAATTTTTGCTCAATTTAAAAATTAGATTGTTTTTATTGCTGTTTCTTAAGACTTCTTCATATATTATCAATACAAGATTTTTACCAGAGAGATAATTCACAAATAATTTCTCCCAGCATATGGTATACCTTTTCATTTACTTAACTGTGTCCTTTGAAGAGTTGAAGTTTTAAATTTTGATAAAGTCCAATTTATCATTTTGTTCTTTTATGGCTCATGTTTTTAGTGTCCTATCCAAGCAATCTTTGCCTAAGCCAGGTTAAATTTGGTTTGCTATGTTTCCTTCTAGTGGTTTTATAGTTTCAGGTTTTATATTTAGGGTTATGAATAATTTTGCGTTAATGTCTACATATGGTTGAAGGCATGAATAGAGGTTCATTTTTTTCTTTTCCTTTTTTTAACATATGACTGTTCAGTTTTTCCAGTGCCATTTGTTGAAAAAACTATCTTTACTTCATTGAATTACTTATACAACTTGAAAAAAACGTTTTGCCCATACAGATGTGTGTATACTTTTAGCTCTTAGTCTCACTCATGGCTCTCTGCATTCATCATTTTGCTAATCTCATGCTCATTATTACTGTACGTTTGAAATCACCTTTCTGTGAGTCTTCCACCTTTATTCTTATTTTTCAAAATGTCTTTCACTATTCTAGTTCTTATTTTCCATAAAAATTTATAATCAGCTCTTTGAGGTCTATGAAAACATAATCCTCCTGGGAGTCTATGATTCTGTTGACTCTGTAGTTTAATTTGGAAAAAGCTGACATCTTAACAATATTGAGTTTTCCAAATCTCAAAAATCGTAAGTCTCTCAATTTGTTTAGGTCTTCTTTGATTTCTTTCAATGGTGTTTTGTAGTTTTACATCACATAAATTTTGTATAGATTTTTAAATATTTATATTTAAGTATTTCATGTTTTCTAATTGCTTTATGTTTAAAACTGTAATTTCAATTTCCATTTGTCTTGGCTAGTATCACAGAGATAAAATTGATTTTTTTATGTTGATCTTGCATTGTCTGAACTTACTGAACACACATTAATAGTTTTAGGGGAATTTTCATTAATTCTTTGGAATTATTTAAAGAGGCAATCATGATCATACCTCTTGAATATAAGCAGTATTTTATTTTCGTTAAGAACAGTTTTAGGTTGAGAGCACAACTGAGCACAAAGAGTTTCATTCCTATGTGCCCCTCCCCCACGGGCACAGCCTACCCCATTGCCAGTGTCCACCATAGGGGACATTTGTTACAATTGATAAGCTACATGGACACCTTACCATCCCTCAAATTCCTCAGTTTACGTAGGGTCATTCTGATGTTGTACTTTCTGTGGGTTTTGTTAAATGTACAACGACAAGTATCCACCGTCAGGGTATCATGCAGAGTAGCTTCGTTGCCCAGAAACCCTCTGAGCTTTAACAAGCTTCATCTGTTCCTCCCTGGCTCTCCCTCTCTGCTTCCCTCTCTCTCTCTCTCCCCCCCCCCACCCCTCTGGCTGGAGGTTTGTCAATTTGATCCATCATTCCCTAGATCAGCTTTTGCTTTTATAGGTTTTTTTCCAGTTTCTGTTTATCTTTGCAATGTGCTTCCTTCTGCTTGTTTAATGTGTTCCACTTTTCTGGTTCCTTATGTGGAAATCTTAGCTCATCACTTGGAGACCTTCCTTCTGATCTAAATAAGTGTTTAATGGTCTTTGTTTCTCTCCAAGCCCTGCTTCAGCTTCATCCCACAATATATTATGTTTTTACTAACATTCAGTTTATAATTTCTCATTTCTCTCATGATTTCTTATTTGACCCATAGGTTATTTTGAAGTGAATAATTTAATTTCCAAACATTTGAGAATTTTCCAGATATATTTTTGTTGTAGAAAACATACTTTGTATGAATTCAATTTTTAAAAATTGGTAAAGATTTGTTCTATAGCCTCTAATTTAGTGTATCTTGGGAAATGTTTTGTGTGCTCTAGGAAAGAGTATGTATTCTGGTATTCTTGGCCAGAGTTCTCTAAGTGATAATTGGGTCAATTTTGTTGATTTTTCCACATTCTGACTTATTTTCTATTTGTTCTGTTGATTACTGAGAGAGAAGCTTTGAAGAATCCAACTATAATGTTTTGTTTTTTATTTTTTTGAGATAGAGTCTGACTTTGTCGCCCTGGGTAGAGTGCTATGGTGTCATAGCTCGCAGCAACTTCAGACTCTTGGGCTCCAGAGATTCTTTTGCCTCAGCTTCCTGAGCAGCTGGGACTGTAGGGACCCTCCACAACAACCGGCTATTTTTAGAGATGGGTCTCACTCTAGTTCAGGCTGGTCTCAAACTCATGAGCTCAGGTGATCTGCCTGCCTCAGCCTCTCAGAGGTGCTGGGATTACAGGCATGAGCCACCGCACCCTGCCCCAACTATAATTTTTGATGTGACTTTCTCCTTTCAGTTCTATCAGTTTTTGTTTATATATTTTGAACTTCTATAGTTAAGTACACATATTTAAATTGTTATATTTCTTGGTTCAATTAACACTGTTATTAATATACTTTCCCTCTTTATCTCTGTATGAAATCTACATTTTTTATATTAATACAACTACAGCTTTTTTTGAGTAATGTTTTCATGGCATAATTTTACTTTAACATATGCATCTGTGCCTTTAGAGTGGGTTTCATATAGACAGCATCTAGTTGGACCTTGGTTTTTGGCAATCTGAAAATCTTTGTCTTCTAATTTCCTTTTAATGCAATTATTGATATAGTTCGGTTAAAACCTATCATCTGACTGTGTTCTATTTGTGTTACATTTTATTCATTCCATTTTTTAAATCAAATTATAGCTGTGTACATTAATACATTTATGGGGTACAATGTGCTGGTTTTTGTTTTGTTTTTGTTTTGCTTTGTTTTGTTTTGTTTTGTTTTTTGCTGGGGCTGGGTTTGAACCCACCACCTCCAGCATATGGGGCTGGCACCCTACTCCTTTGAGCCACAGGCACCGCCATGTGCTGGTTTTATATACAATTTGAAATACTTCCATTTTGGTCTTATTTTTGTTTTTTTTTTTATTATTCTTGTCAGTGTTCTGTAAGTTTCTCTGGTGTATAGTTTAATACATTTTATTATTTTTGAAAAATTTTCATCCATTATCTCTTGAAATACTCCCCCTATCCTGTTCTTCCCTCACTTCTCTGTCTGGGAGTCAAATTTCAAGTATTTTAGCTTGTTATCCTACATGTTCTTCTGTTTTTGTTCTTTTTAGTTTGAGTCTTTCATTTCAATTTATTGATTTTTTTTTTTTCCAGCTATGTTGAATCTAATCACGAGCTCCTCTAAGGCATTCTTTATCTCTTTTACTATTTTACACTTCTGTCTTTTCTATTTGATTCTTTATTATATATTCCATCTCTGCTTAAATTTCACCCTTTTACATTTGCACTAGACTGTTTATCAGCTCAATTTACAATCACCAAAATATGGAAACAGCCTAAATGCCCACCAACCCAGGAATGAATTAATAAGCTGTGGTATATGTATGCCAGAGAATACTATTCAGCCACTAAAAAAATGGAGACTTTACATTTTTTTTGTATTAACCTGGATGGAAGTGGACCACATTCTTCTTAGTAAAGTATCACAAGAATGGAGAACCAAGAATCCAATGTACTCAATTCTAATATGAAGGCAGGAGATGTGCTAATACAAGGGAGAGGGATGTGGGAATGAGCAGATATGGAGAGGGGAGGAGTGAGGGGGATGGGTGTCACAGTGTATGGCACATCTCTTAGGGGTAGTACACAAATATAAGAGGGACTTTAACAAATGCAATAAACCTAATGCTTTGTACCTTCAATGAATCCCAAACAATAAAATAATAAAATAAACATTTATTTATGTTTAAAATAAAAAAAATTTTTAAAAAAAAACATAAATTTTTTTAAAATTTGGAAGAAGCTGGAAGGCCACCCCCAGGCACAGAGTGATGTGGACGACACCTGCCTGCAGCTCTGCCTTGTCCAGTTTTCTGCTGCTTTTGTCAGGAGAGAGATTGCCATGGCAGTTAACCCTTTGTGTGTAGAAACAGATACATGTTTCCTATATACAATTAAAGTAAATAAATAATTGAAGAACACAAATCTAACCTTAATCACTGCCTTCCTGAAAACACTTCCCAACTCCCTACTCCTTACAGTGCACAGATGGAGCTGGTTCACTGCTGAGCTCAAGTGCCAGGCTCTGGATCCACCTGCATCCTTTCTTCAGCCTCAGATCCCACTCACTCCTCTGGTCTCTTTAGGACGTATCTTCAGCCCCTCCTGGCCACAGCTTCTGTTTTGTTGGGTTCCCCTCTTCCATCATCGGATGCTACACTCTGCAGGTCCCAGTATGCTTAAGACAGTGTGAAAATCATCTAATTATGAATTTGTCCTCCTTGCCAGGCTGGGTTCTTTCAGCAAAGATCTGTGATTTACTCCTCTTTGGATCCCAAATGCCTAGAACAGTGCACAGTTGTACATTAGCACAATTCCAGATAAGCCACAAGAATCCCAAGAGGCCAGTAGCTTAACATAGTGAAACTTTATTATTAATTCAATTAACAGATAATTGGATGTGTTCCAGGTCATAGGAGAGTCTTTTTCCTGTAAATGGTCAGTCCAGGAGCCCAGCTTGGCGGAGAGTCTTAGGCTCCAGGGTTGCCCTGAAGCCCTCAGGAGGGGAGACTAGGGCCTCCCTCGGGGGCAGATGGGGCTGTGCTGGAGAGTCCTGAGAGCAGCTCATTTCACTGCATGGCATTTCATTTCCAAGAACTAGTTCACATGGCCACACCCAGTAAAAGGGCAGCAGAGAAATAGATACTATTTGCAGCATTGTCCTGGGTTGATAGCTGCATCCCTGGGCTGACCATGTGTGGACGGTGTGAGTTTGGTCCACGACCTAATGTCTGCCTTACTGGCACATGGCAGATGTGCTGTAAATTTATCTGATGAGTGCAATCCTCTCAATTTTGGTGTTGTGGCTCTAGGAGAGTCTCTTATGTGCTAAAACAATGTTGATTCTGGGGTCCTTTGTGGCACACTATGATATATTTAAATACGTAAGTTCTCCTTAAAATTATTTTACTACTATAAATATGATAGGCTTTAACATGAAATTATATTAGCAGAGATATCCATAAAAAAGCAATCAAACCAAATATAATCAATTTGTTACAGCTACTTTTGCAACCTTTGCTAGTACACTGGTAGTAGAAGGTGCCAAAGGTTTAAGAAAAAAATAATGAGAGTAAAATAAAATTGAGTACTTTCAAATCACCTGCTCTTTATTTTTTCAAGAGAAAAGGCAGTGGTTTCTCCTCCTGGGCAGTGCAACTGGCAGGGCCACCATTTAATGCCACTGGCTCTGGGGATAGTGGAGAGAAATAGTGGAGGAAATATCCAGCACACTGGGCAGAATCTGAGGGGAGCAGACAGAGGTGAGGTGCCCAGCACAAGGTCCAGGGCTCGGACAGTATAGCCAGGAGATATAGTGCTGGCCCGAGGGTATGGCTCCGGCAAAGAAGATCACCTCTGGCTTTGCCTTCTGTCCTGAACTACAGTCCTCGGGCATTAATCACCTGCTAGCCACTTTCACCTGGACATCCTGCCAAATTTTGAATTCTGTATACAACCATCCCTTTGCTCCCAAAACGGCACGCCCACACCCCTGCCTCAGAAAGTAGGGCAGACCCTGCTGTTGCTATCGGCAGAGCTTACACCAGCGCCGCGGCCGCCCCCGCCCCCCCCCCGCCCGGGGCGGCGGCCTGGGGGGGCGGGGGCCCCCCCCCCCCCCCACCGGGGAGGCCCCCCCCGGGAGCCGGCCCCCCCCCC
>CAUYPK010078106.1:0-11695 GCA_963574355.1 Loris lydekkerianus | reverse complement strand
CAAGTAGCTGGGACTACAGGCACCCACCACAGCACCTGGCTATTTTGTGTTGTTGTTGTGTCTTTATCTGGCTTTTTTTTAAATTGTTTTTATTTTTTTCTTTATTATTCTCTATTTATTTTTTTTTATCTTTTTTTGTTTTTATTTTTTTTTTTTTTTTTTTTTTTTTACAATGGTTTAAATTTTTTTTAAAAAATGTTTTTTATTAAAAAAAAAAAAAAAAAAAGGAAAAAAGATGTTTGTATATTTTTTGGCATTGGCACCAACTGCATTTATGTGTCTGTGTATATATAAAAAAATACTTTCCGGGCAGGCTAGATATAGATATATAAAAATACTTTTTAATTAAAATATGTATACATGTGTGATCCTGGGGTAGTCATCCTTCTGCCAGTTTCCACTATATCTCGTGGGTATTTTTCCATGAAGGTTTACAGAGATGCACCTATGCTTAGGGGACCCCACCCCATGTATATACCACAGTCTAATGAAACACCTCCTTACACTTAGTTCATTTCCAATTCCACACTACAGTGAACATTCTCCCATATATGTTTGTTTTTACATGCAGAGTCAGTAGGGTTTTCTTTCGTGTATAAATTCCTAGAAGTAGATTTCACTAAGTCAAAGGACTGCATATGTATGTATGTATGTATGTATGTATGTATATATATCTCCAAGGCTTTCAATATATATAAAACAATCTGTTTTATAAAAAAAAAAAAAAAAAAAAAAATTGTACTAGTTGATAATGTTAGTGAATAAACTAAATGTAAAACCTGGCCCCTCACCCATGGCATTTGATATACCACATCATCTTTTGAATAAAGTGAGAACTATGCCTTGTATTTGAAATTCAGTCTTTGTTGGGGGGTGGGGAGATATCTACCTTGCTAAAGTCATTATTTTCTTTAGTTCAGTTTTAATCAGGAGCTGTTCTTTTGACATGAAAAAAGATCAGAAGATCCCAAACCCACCTGGAACAGCTGTTTCGTTGGGCAACCTATCTACTTCCAAGATAAAATCATCCTTGAAGAAAAGATAGCCTACTATCGAGAACAGGTAAACCAGGATCAAAGCCAGAACCGCTGTCAAAATGATGGACCGTCCATTGCGGGTGACACTTTTGATGACATTAAGCAAAGTCTCTTCTCTGTACACTAAATCAAAAAGCTTTAAAAAAACAAAAAGGAGACAATTGGACAATTTTAAGAAGCCTCTGTATCAGATGTACATTAATATCCCATAATACAAACTTGGTTTATAGAGTTCACCCTGTTGGAAATTCAGAAGCATTATGCTACAATCTTAACATTAAACATCTTGGCTATCTTAACAGTGAAAACTGAGAGGGTAAAAATGGGAGAAAAGAAACAAGGAAGAGGGAGGCAGGAAACAATAGCAATTTCAAATAGTATACAGAACAGTTTAGACATCCCAGGAATAGAGAAAATACGTGGTTGTGCCAATGAGTTGCAGGGAGAAAAAGGAGAGGAAAGTGATGGAAGTTTTGGCATCCATTCACTTAGGAAGTATTTAGTGGGTTTCTACTGAGGGCCAGCCATCTGGTCCTTGCCCTTCTAGAGCTGAGTGTCCAGTGATATGGTAGACATACAAGCCAGTGTAAGAGACAAGGACTCTGGACTTAGATATAGGTTCAAGTCTTAGCTCAACTACTGACTGCCACTGTGACTTTCCCCATCCCTGGAGCCTTAACTTCCTCATCTACAGACTGAAAGAAACAGAGCTATTGTGTATAATAAACAAACAACATATATACAGTGCTTAACACATGGGCATACATGTATGCTGAGTAAGTACAATGTGTATAAAAGGTAGTTATCATTAATTTCTCGATGAAGAGATGGGGGCAAGGTCACAGAGACTTTAGTGGCAGTAACACAGTAGGAAAGCCTCAGCCCTTACTATTCTCCCCCAGTGGGAGGAAGACCCTTGCCGTCTCAGCGTGTTTACAACCTAGGCTTGTCCTCTGCTAAGCAACCAGCTCTTTGCAAGAAGTTGGCTTTGTGAGAAATGGAGGGTCCCTAAAGGTACAGTGAGGTATGACAGGATTATTTCCAAGAGCTACAGTCACAGATATTTGGGTGGGGGGAATGGTAGGGTTGGTTACTCTTGTACCTGGGGACTAGTTTTTAACATGGCCTTTGTGCTGACACCTGATCCTCTCCTGAAGGGCTGGTCTCTCTGTGGCTCTGGGATGTGACTCTGCACAGGGAAGTGAGTTAGGGGGAAAGGACCCGAATCCTGACTCTGCTTTGAATTTGTTGCAAGATGATGATCAAGCCATCTAACGTCATGTGTAAAATAAGATGACTGAACTAGCTGATCTCTGAGTCCCTTCCAATTCAGAATTTTGCATCTGAGATAATTTTCTAGTCAATTAGCTTTTCTGCCTCCTTTACACCGATCTGTGTTGAGACTAGTTCTGTGAAGGGCCAGTAGGTAAAGGAGGATACTTAAAAGGGAGGAAGTTTAGTGAAAATAGGAGTACAAAAGGCTGGGTGCTGTTAATGTCAGTTAAACGTTTTCTAGCAGGTCAATATGCAGCAGCAGGTATAGACGACTGCAGACAGCAAGCAAAGGGTACGAAGCGTGCAGATGAGACAGCCCCCAAATCACTGACATGACAAGCAGTTTTCATAAAGCAATAATTTCTGATTTTTAAAACAATAAACTTTTTATTTTATATATACAGGAAAAGCCTTCTTCCAATTAGAAAATTACCCACGATCAATGGAGAAAACTTGGAAGACACAGAAAAGCACAGAGGAAAAAATTCACTAATAATTCCATTATCTATAGACTTCCACTCCACAAGTTATTTCCTTCTGCCCTTTAAAAAAATGTTACACACACACACACACACACACATATAATACATACATAGTTTTACAAAAATATCAGACTGGCATGTAGCCAGCCTCTTTCATGGAGCCATCATGAATATTTCCCTGACAAAAATGATCACCCGGGATTTCACTGTATGGAAAACATACAATTAACCTAACCAGTACCTTTTATTTTTTTAAATAGTTAACATGTTTTCAATGACATGCCATTGTAAATAATGCTGTGAGGAGCACCTCTGTGCAGACTTCTCTGCATGCTCTCTAGTCAATTTCTGGAAATGGAATCTTCAGGTCAAATGTTGTAAGAGAAACACTGCTTATTGCCTTCCAGAAAGGTGGTGTAAGTTTCCAGTCCACTACCAGGAAAGAACGACGTCCACTTTCCCCACTCTCAACAAGACTGAGCACAATCATGCTTTTAAGCCTTTCCTAGCGTCACCTGTAAACATGGATCTTGCTGTTTGTTTTAATTAGCATGGCTTTGTTTAGCGGTGACGATGAACATTTTTCCATGTTTACTGACCATCTGGATTTCTCCTTCTGTTAACTGCCTGCTTATGAACTTTGCACATTTCATCTCCGGGTGTTAATATTTTTCTAAGGACACAACTTTAATGCAGATTCCAGACGGGGTCCAGCCAGTCTGTCGGTGGGGGCAGCACTTGAATTAGGCCACCAGATCACCCTCCCTCCCTTCTTGCCTACTGGCATGGAGGGAGCTCGCACAGCCCAGTAACACAGGGGTTTTCCTGCTGGAGGTCTCTCTCCTCTTACAGGTTGCCCAATTTCTTTTGGTTGTACCCTTTCCTCGTTAGTAGAATTATTTGAGCTGTTTCAGTATTGTGTCTGTGGTTCTCACCAGACACATTCAATACTGCTTTTGACACAAAAAGGAGCACAACACTTGAAGCCACAGACAGTCCAGGTACTGGCTTAGAAACCCCCTCCCCTACCCCGAGACACGTGGGAGAGGCATCCAGCCACAATCTGCTTTGATGCTGTTGTGCTCTTGTGAGAGTGAACTAACTGAGCTCGGTAACATCATCAGAAGCTTGGAGTCACTCTTCTGTGATAGGTTAGAGATTCAAAAGCCCGAATGCAAACTGCAATGTGAAATCCCAGTTTCACTGATGCAGGGACTTTTTCACATGCTCACATGAAAGGCAGTGTAGACTTGGGAATCAGTAATAGAGCTGAGTGGCTCTGCTGCCTCTGTCACTGACTGACTGTGATTCTGGGCAAGTTACCTAACCTTGCCAAGCCTTGGTTTCCTCAGCTGCCATGTGAAGATACCATCTGCCTCAAAAATGGCAGTGACAGAGCGCAGGGGAAGAACACACAGCATTTGCTCCATGGTAGCAGCTAATGCCTTCCAGACTGCAGGGCTTATGGGGGTAGAGACCATGTCTGTCTCACTGTTACATCTCCTGCACCTGGCACTGCAAAGGACCAAAAGAAGAGGATGCAAATGAACAGAAAAGGAAACAAAGCCAACCAGAGGTAGACCACAGGACAGCCACGCTCTCTACCAGGGAGAGACGGCATTGTCCAAAGGGGACTCTCCTGTCTCTTGGGAGAGACCATCAACTGAAATGTGCCTCCCTGCTGAGGGAGGACAGGAGTTTGTGTGATTGGCAGACATGGAGCTCCCTGACTCACAAACTGGAAACTCACCCAGGGACATTACTGCACGGAACAAAAAGACCCAGAAGCAGACACGAAGCTCTAAAGATTTCTGATATAGAGTGAGAGAAGTAGGCCACACAATGGCAACCACAAGTCCATTCTGGGACCTCTTTGCGTAAAACCTCAACATATAGCCAGACCTACCTTAAGATGGGGGGAAAGGATCCATTCTCTTTAGCCTGCCACCATCCAGCACTAATGGAATGAGCTAATCCTGATGATGGGAATGGTGAATTCTTTATGGTGTTTTGAACGGGAGAAGGAACATAGGATGACAGAGACACTAACGGCCAGTGATCGTGTGCAGTGCTATTCTAAGACCTTGACGTGAACAGCTGCATATAATCTTCATGACAGCCGTGAGGGAGATACAGCGTCCTCCTCATTCTGTCAATGGGGAAACTGAGGCACAGAGCAGTTAAGTAACCAGCCCAGAAGCTACAAGGATAGCACCTCCCTGAAGAGCTTGCCCTTCTCTGCCTTTTGTCAAGTCCATCCTTCTTGCTAAGCCAACACTTAGGCCTCGATCTTTTTTATCCTCATAAACATTTTCACATATCGAGTTTCTTTATGGTTTTGTCTGCAGGTCAATTTTATGCTCCCTATCATTTTAAGTAGGTAAAGGAAATGGTTTCTTATCCACAACTCTGTAAGTCTAGAGTCCCTCTAACTATAGGGCACTAAACAGTTTTTTTTAAACTATAATTTAAAAACCTGCTAGGGAAAAAAGGTGACAGAAACAACTCATTTCATAAAATGTCACAAGGCTCACCGTAGAACAAAGTAACTTCTACTGAAAAGGTCTCCTGGACCAATAAATCTATTGAGTTCATTATCACAAATCTTGGGGCTTTGAAGCTAGCTCCTAGTATTTTTTTTTTTTTTTTTGAGACAGAGTCTCACTCTGTTGCCCTTGCTAGAATGCCATGGCATCACAGCTCACAGCAACCTCAAACTCTAGGGCTCAAGTGATCCTCTTGCCTCAGCCTCCCGAGTAGTTGGGACTATAGGTGCCCGCCACAATGCCTGGCTAGTTTTTTCTATTTTTAGAAGAGATGAGGTTTCACTCTTGCTCAGGCTGGTCTCAAACTCCTGAGCTCAGGTAATCCACCCACCTTGGCCTCCCAAAGTATGGGGATTACAGGTGGGAGCCACTGTGCCCAGCCGCTAGCTTTTACTCTTATGGTCACTACATGAGAAATGGATGCCAGGAGGACTGTCAGATGACATGTACTAGTCTCAAAAACATTTCCCTTGGTAAACTGAGGGCTGAGTCTAAGAAGTAAAGAACCACAAAGTCACGTGTAGAAGAAACATCTCCTGAGCCAGACTTCAGGTGTCTTCGTTTACTGAGAAGGAAGAGACCTGGTGTGGACGGCACACAGTCTGCATGGTGTGGCTGTGCACCTGTGTGCTGGGTTCCTGAGAGTTGCCCTGTTTCCTGTGTAGCTTTCCTTTCAGGTCTCCAAAGATTGCATGTAGTAGGGCTTCAACCTTGCTGGACCAGGTGGGCCAATCGCCATTAAAAGGAAGGGTCTATGATGACAGAGAGGACACAGGACACTTTCCTAGTTTTCCAAATGCAAAATATTTTGACACCACGTACTCACCAGCAAACTGTAGAAGAATTCATGGACAAAGAGCCCCATGGCGCAGATCAGCAAATACAACAAATGATAAAGGAACTCAACGTCTAAAATCATGGCCCGGTAGCCTCTTGTGAATGTTCCACAGTTGCCCACAAAGCTCATCAGAAAGATGATTTTATTGCAGACCTGAGAACAAGAACAGGACCATTCAGATGGCTTGGGCTATGCCAAACTCTTCATGAGAGCTGAAGCAGAGTCCCACACAAACCAGCTGCAGTAACTGTACCCAAGCACAAGCTTCCTTTTGGGTCAAAGCCCACCAAACCCACCAAGAGCCATTTTACGGATCTAAGTCATTTCATTACTTTGCTTTTCAGGCATGTTGCAAATTACATGGTAGTTAAATAACTGTATGTGACAGTAATCAAGTAGCATTTCTATTTGGTAAAAACAAAATTAATACATACTGAGATTATGATTTTGAAAATAAGATATGAATCATTTCCAACATTCTTATATGAGTTAGTCAAACAAAGAAGTCACCTCAATCCACGAACCCTGTGATCAGCATGATCAAAAGCATTTTCTAAGTTTCTTACATTCTAGACGCTACAGGGTTATAATTTAATGCGAAACAGCCAGTAAGACTGGTTCCTAAGTTCACAGGGAAAATGAGAATTTTCCGGGGGGAAGGAGGGAGTAAAAGACTTCAGGATGAATTCCCTGCCTTCTCTCCTGGGAGTAACTTCTAATTTTTCTTTGGGGATCCATCCTTTTGAGGTCTGGGAAGGGGTTCCAACCCGGCCGAGTACAATACTGTATTCGCCTGGCTACGATGACTGGTTCAGGGGTAGGCACAGGCCCAGATGGAGCTAACGACAGCTACTGAGCTCTTCCCCGGGATTGCAACAAAAGACAATTCTGTTCTTTCCCACTGATTTGAACTTTAAGAGGTTGTAAACTCTGGAACTGCCACACCAACCCTGAGAACGACATCAGAAGAGGAACGGGGCCCTGACGCCGTTGTCTGAATCCCTGTCTTCAACCCTGTCACGGGGTTAGGGTTAGGGCTAGAGGTTCTTGATTTTCTCTTTTGCTTAGACTAGCTTGGAATAGGTTTTCTGATGCCTGCAACTGAACAAGTCCCAACTGATCTACCGTGCAGTCCCACTTTTGAAAGAAACCCCCTCCCTAGGAGTCCATCTCTAGCAACATATGGACAGAAAAACTTGATTCCAGAAAAGGCTGGAAAGAAAGCTCTTTGGATGCACTTGGTAAAACCATCTCCTGCTACTCTAGTTCCCTTGGCCACAGGTGCCGGGGAAATTCTGCCAGTTAATCTGGTAGGTCGGTGTAAACGAGCTTCTCGGCAATCAGATAAGCAAGGAAGCCAACACCCACAGAGAACTTCTGGCTTTCTCAGACAGGCTAAATATTCAATCTGCCAGGTTATTTTCCCCCAGCCCCCAATATTCTAACCTTTGCTACTGAAGCATCCTTCATAGGGTAGGAAGGTTACCATTGACTCCAGATGGTCTGTGTTGATGGGGCCTGGGGAGGGGGCAAAGGATGCTCTGGTTGATGTCACAGGACCTCAAATGTGCCCAGGCTCTTTCTTCACCTGATTCCACTCTCCCCTTTAACTGCCCTGGTGTCCTCTCTTGCTTCTCCAATAAAGAACTCTATTAAACACGTGACGGTGTCTGCCTGCTGTGCCCCTCCCCATCTTCCATCTGGCTCCCAGCCAGAAGCAGCTCCCAGGAACACTCCTGGGGATTCCACCAGGATGCACCCAGCAGCAGCTCTCCCAGCCCCCTGCGGGGTGACAGGCCACCACCAGCGGGGCTTTTAGGAACCCCTCTCCTCCTCCAGCTCTCAGATCCCCACACTCCTCCTCTCATAAGCTCCATGTGGGAGTTTCTCTCTTTTTAAAAACTTCCACTAAATAATTACTTCCTGTAGCCATTTTGGCCCGCCCCCCCCTCATGTTATTATAAATGATAATTAATTGCCTCATTTGAGTCTCCCCCTCCCATGATTTGTATTAAAGAAATGATGACGGTGGAAAGATTAAAGGCCCGAGAAAAAAGCACTAGAGAAGCCCACAGAAGATGTGGCTCTGAAACACCAAGAGTTCCTTCTATTTATTTACATAATTATTTTGTATAGTAGCTTCCTTCTCATGGCAGGCGATCCCGACATTCCCTCCCCTCGCTGAGATCTCTGTCATTCTGGTCTTGCATTTCCAAATGCCAGAGCTCACACTAAAGCACATCCTACCAGCTACGTCCAATATGCCAACAATGTAAGTGTATTTTCCCCCTGAAAACTTGATGCACGACTTCAGTTTAGGCGGCCCCAATTATTCTTCTCCCCATCATCCATGACTGATAAGCTGCTGCCTTTGCCTCTTCCGTCACCCAGTCGAGATGGCGATAGCTTCCTCACCTGTACACGGCTCTCGAGGGTAAGACTCTGGCTCTGCACCAGCCATGTGCTTCCATTTCCTTCACATCTCTGAGATCTGTGCCTACCTTCTTCTTTCTCCACCAGGACCCAGACTCTGGCTTGCCACACTTAATCCAAAGTACTGCTGCAGCCCTGAACTGGTCCCCCTGCCTCTAGTCTCTCCCACTACCCCCACGGGACACATCGCTAATGTATGAAGTTTCTCAAGAATACTTCTTTGTAGATACCATTTCTTGGCTCCAAAACACTGCCAGCACTTCCACTACAGCAGCGGTTCTCAACCTTCCTAAAGCCGCAATGTATTTTCATTGTTAGAAGGGGGTTGCGACCCACAGGTTGAGAACCGCTGCACTACAGGGAACTGTGTTTCCCAACATCTATTCTATACAACACTGATCTTGAGTGATACTTAAAAAAAAATGTTGCAGGCCAATAATATCGACGAACATAAATGCACTGTTTCCCTTTCTTATAGATTCATGATCCAGATAAGTATATGAAAGTCTCTGAGAAAACCGAGTAACACAACCTTGCATTGTGCTTAATGCAGCACTTCCCAGACTGATTGGACCAGGGGACCTTTTTCACCTAACATTGATCAATTTGGAACACTCTGTGGGAATGGTGACCTGGAGAATGAAATCTGATTGCTTTCTCCTGAAATTCAGTGGCCCAGATGACTCTGACAGAATCCGTCCCCCTCAATCAGTATATATGGTAACCACAAACGAGGTGAAACTTATTCCTTATGGCCCCTTCCGAGCATCCTGGGCTCTCCCACTGCTCTGCTCTGGCCTACAGAAACCAAACGCTATCTCCCTGCCTGCTTCTCGGCCAGATCCCCCACTCCCACCCTTCCCCCTTCAGACTTCACTTCCATCCTGCTTCCCGCTTCTGAGCTCATTAGCTGGACATCGTCCCTCCTCTAAAGCCCGTGGTGCCTGTGCCATTTGACACCCTTTGTGGGACATTCATTGTTACACCGAATTATTATCTTAACCTATTTTGCAATATCACTTCCATTTTTGTACAAGGACCCCAGCTTCCTTATGTGCTCAGAAGAGAAACCTCTGGAAGACATTTTTAGATCCTCCAGTGCCTCACATGTCCAAATTTTCTCCTTCCCTTCACCAGGAAACCATTCCAATTTGTGGTCTTGCATCAGCTGTCTCCATTCCCTAAGAATCCTCCTGCAGATGCACTTGGCTTCCATTCTTGAACGGCAATGGAATAGCATTTCCAAATGTCACCACCAACTTTTAAAGAACCGTCCCTGATTCTCCTCTTCCCTCCCACCTACTCCATCCACCTCTATGTTTGGACACTACCTCTTACCTCTGCCCGCTCTTCCATGTGGCCCTCACCGGAAGTGGGTGCTGTGTTAATATTTCATCGTTTGACTTATTGGCTAAAATCTCCTGTCCCAACAAACCTTTGACCACATCAGCAAAACAACTTAAATCTCAACTGCTATCCCTCTTTGTGCCTAACTCCTGAGGGGGATATTCCCTAAAAGTGAGACTGTTCATGCCTGAAGGATGTGTTCAGAGGCTCACTGTACCAAGAGAAGGTGAAGAGGGCGGTATCCACTTGCTATGATCTCTTGCTTCTGCTATTTTCTTTCTTTTTTATTAATTTATTTTTTTTGTGACAGAGTCTTACTTTGTCACTCTGGGTAGAGTGCTGTGGCATCACAGTATCTCAAACCCTTGGGTTCAAGTGATCCTCTTGCCTCAGCCTCCCAAGTAGCTGGACACAGGCACCCACCACCACACCTAGCAAGTTTTTCTATTTTTAGTAGAGATGGGAGTCTCGCTCTTGCTCAGGCTGGTCTTGGACTCCTGAGCTCAACCAATCCACCGCCTCAGCCTCCCAGAGTGCTAGGATTACAGGCCTGGCCCACTTCTGCTATTTTTGACAGTTGCCACAAATAATACTTTTCTGGACTGAAAGCATGGCCCAGAAGGCATTCCTGTTTACCCGCAGACAGTGGCAACGTAGGCACCCATACTTACATTGAAAGCTCCCAGAAGAAACAATGTGGGTTGTAATCCAACTGAAAATATCAATCGTAGAATTGTGGAGGCAATTAAGGCCCGGATGCCATGAGGCTTGGGGAGGGCAATGACGATGGCCAGGGAGATGAGCATGGCTGTCCACAGGAGTCCTGACCAGTGAGGCTCCAGTGTTCCTAGAAGCACAAAGCAAAGCTCTGTCAAATTGGTGCTTTCACTAATAACAGACCATCGGTGACAGGCCAAAACAGGTTTTAATTCCATTTTCTTCAATCACTTTTCTGGTCTTATGTGTCCAAGTCTCACCTCAAATTCTCTGCTCCAGTCTCTAACCCAGTCAAAACAATGATTTCTGCCCTCTGAGCTTTCATAGATGTTTCTTCTGCCTGGGAAATTCTTTTTCGCTCCCTACTCACATTACGTCCTAGCTTAGATGTTACCTCTTCCGGGAAGGGGAGGGGGGTCGTCTCCCCAACTTTCTTCCTCCTCATAAAAACACTAGATGTTCCTCCTCCTTCCTGTTCCCTGCACTGGCTGGTCCTCCCTGCAGAATCCCATCCTCTGTCACTTTACTTATCTCTCTCTCTATCCAGACTCCACATTCCCTGGGAGAAGTACCCGGGTTGCCCAGTGGGCATTTACAAAATGCTCATTCAATACATAAGACTCACACGTGTGTCACACTTCACTCTTGGGAAGATGAAGTGGAACCCTAAACTTCATTTTCTATTAAAAGTACGCAAAGGAAAACTGCAGGTTTCCTCCCTGAATCAGACTTCTTCCAGGGAAGGAGGAAGGCAGCTTCCGTATCATGAGCGACAGCCTACAATTAGATTATCCTTGCAGTCAAAGAGCTTATACCAGTTTTTGTCATCTCTTGCTATTGCAAGTTCTATTTAGAGTGTCCCACGAGACGGCTCGGTTATATAACGTGAGCCGACATGGCTAAAAATACAGTTCTGTAAAACACTCATTAAAAAAAAAAAAAAAAAAAAAAAAAAAATATTTAAAATGCTTAAACATTTTTTGTATAAATAAAATTTAAAAAACAACAAATACATGCTTA
>CAUYPK010078105.1:0-32673 GCA_963574355.1 Loris lydekkerianus | reverse complement strand
CAAAAACTCAAGCCAGATATCTGCTGCATCCAAGAATTGCATCTTACATTAAAAGACAAATATAGACTCAAGGTGAAGGGATGGTCATCTATATTCCAGGCAAATGGAAAGCAGAAAAAAGCAGGCGTTGCAATCCTGTTCTCAGACTAAATAGGCTTTAAACCAACCAAAATAATTAAGGATAAGGATGGACACTTCATATTTGCTAAAGGTAATACTCAATATGATGAGATCTCAATTATTAATATTTATGCACCCAGCCACAATGCACCTCAATTTATAAGAGAAACTCTAACAGACATGAGCAACTCGATTTCCTCCACTTCCATAGTAGTTGGAGATTTTATCATTATGTAATGCCCCTTTTATCTCTGATAAATTCTTTGCTTTAAAGTCCACCGTTTCTGACATTAATACACCTACTCCTGGTTTTTTGTTGTTGTCGTTGGATTAGTGTTAATATGGTATATTCTTCTCTGTCATTTATTTTTAATCTATCTATATCTTTAATGTGAGTCTGTCTTGGATGACATATAGTTCAGTCTCATTTTTTAATCCTCTGTGAAAATCTCTGTTTCTTAATTGGTATTCAGACCATTGCTACTCAAAGTGGCTATGGGTATAGCAGGATAAATACCTCCCATATCTCTTACTGTTTTCTCTTTACTTCTCTTGTTCTTTGTTCCTATTTTTGTCTTTCATTCTAGTTCTGCCTTTGTTGTTTTAATTGAGTATTTTATATGAATCCATTTCCTCTCATTTTTTAGCATATCAATTATACTTCTTTTTTTACTTTTTTACTTTTTTTAGTGGTTGCTCTACAGTTTACAACATTCATTCTGACTAATTCAAATCCTCTTTTAAATAATACTGAACCATCTTACAGGTAGTGTGAGTACCTTATAATAACAAAATAATCCTAATCCCCCCTCCTGTGCTTTATATCATTGTTGTCATTCATTTCACTTATATATAAGCACATACACATATGTAATGTATATAAAAATACATAATTGAATACAATGTTACTATTATTTTAATCTGTTGGATTATTTAAAATTAAATAGTAAGAATAGGTAAGTTTTTATTTTATCTTTACTTATTCTTTCTTCAATACTCTTTCTTTATGAAAGTCTGAGTTTTCAATCCATATTATTTTTCTTCTCTCTTAAAGAATTTCTCTTCACATTTAATTCCTTGAATTTTTGTTTGTTGGAGAAAGTCTTTTTCTCCTTTTTTTGTGAAAGATAATTTTGTAGAATGTAGAATTCTATGTTGGTGGAGGTTTTTTCCCTTCCATGACTGGTTCTGATGCTTGCTGTCTCTCCAAATTGTGTTTTTTGCCTTTTAGTACCTATTCATTGTCATGTTTTTCTTGATAGCCAGACATGATATAGTAGGTAAAAGAAACTGTTGTGTATAGGCCTTTAGCAATGCAATAGTGAGATACAAGATTGAAGGGAGAAGAAATGTTCTCCAATCCCATGATTAGGTCTCACCTTTTTAGTAAGCCTGTCTCTGAACTGTTATCTCCACAGTGGGTTTGTATGGTTGAGTGGGCTGTTGTGGGTCAGTGTGGCTAGAGTGGGCTGGAGTTGAGTCAGGTCAATTAGGCTTTGGTGAAACCCTAGCAGGTTGGATTCTGGTTAAATAGTTTCTCCTGAGGGAAGATCCTCTTATGAAAAACAGAATTATGTATCCCTGCCACCTTATCCCCTCACCCTACAACACATGCTGGAAACATGAGGAGAGTTTTCCCTGATATTTACTGTGAAAATCTGGTTAAGCTCCTGGAGGTAAAACTCACAAAAGTGTGGTGGACCATCTGTGACTGGTTCTTCCTGGAATATTTAACTCTGAAAGTTGTTCACACTGAGCCTTCAGCAATTTGTCAATTATTGTCCAAGATTTTCTGCCCCAAAGCTATTTCCACCCACAAGTCTCTGCTCGGGTAAGCCACGACACCCTGTGTCCACCAGTCTGTCTTTGCAGGAGCAGTGTTTGCAGGCAGGGGTTTGCCCTGTAGTCTCACCTCTCTTACAGATCAAGGAAAAGTTGGGTTCTTGATCCATTTCGTTCTTTACTTGTTGAAACATAGTGGCAACTTCTAAGCTCCTTACATGTGGAACCAGAAACCAAAGTCTGTCATTAAAGATTTTTAATTATCTTCCCAGAACATGTTAAGTTTGGATAAAATAAATTGTACTCATCTGGAAAAAGATACAAAAAGGAAATCTCAACAATGGATTTCTAAGGTAAAATATGGCATTACTTACTCTACTGTCTTATAAATATCTCTAAAATCTGCCACCTCTTCCTCATGAATACTCAACACTTAATAATTCTGAATGAGCTGAAAGAGGAGGTTGCTCAGCCCGTACTGTTTTGGATTTTTTATCAAGAAACCAAATTTTCATAGGTAAAGAGATCAATTAGTTGTGTGAAGATGCTAACTAATCAGGTGAGTTAATCAAACTAATCAAACCCATGAACACACGGCCATGTTGAAATATTCTCTGTCACAGGATAAAAATGGACAAACACAAGAAGAAACAACACAAATACTTATGATGGCTATTTAAGAGCTTTCTTAAATGGTGTATATTTCCAGGTTTAACTGTCCACTCAACTATTGAAGAGCCTCAAGTATAAATGCACCTGTCTTAGTTCACTTGTGCTGAAAAAAAAAAAAAGAACACAGACTGGGTAATTTACAGAGAGCAGAAATTTATTTCTCATGGAGTAGGAAGTCTAAGATAAAGTCACCAGCAAGCCTAGTTGTTTGGTGAGGGCTGCTCTCAGTGTCTGAGATGGCCCCTGGTTGCAGCATCCTCCTGAAGAGAAGATCCCTGGGCCACCAAGTGGTAGACGGCAAGGTAGCTGGGCAGGTGAAGCCTCTATATAAGAGCCTTAATCCCACTTACAAGGGAGAAGCCCCTGTGGCCTAATCACCTCTTAAAGGATCTGTCACCCTGGCCATCAATGCCTAAATTTTGGAAGGGATATACTCAAACCATAACAGGGCCTTCACGTGAATGACAGATGTTTGCTTACTCTAGCCAGCTCAGGTATATGGAGAGAAATGGTGTGTAGGCTGAGGCCAAGCTTTCAGACTGCTATAGAATCAGGCCTGAGTATCCTGATGAAGCAGAACAGAACTCTTGTTGGTGTGGACAAATCTACAAAAGATGAAGGTCACATGTTTTAAAGTGACAACCACCTAACATCTAACAACAGTGTCTAGTTTTGACAATCCAAAACAGAGGATGTGCAGAATAGCTGAGATTTAGATAATTTTTAAGCTTATGGGGAAAAAAATATTTTTTTTTCTTGTTTTACTTTAAAGAAAAGTAAGTTTCATCTCCACCTCTGTACTCAAGAATAGGTCAGACCACATCTGTGTGAAAATAGGAATTGGCAACATAGATAAGACATAGTTTAGAAACTCTCAGTATATAAATGTCAAAACCAATTAGGCTCATACTTTCTCCTTCGGTGAACCGTAATTCAATGAGAATTTTATTATGCAAATTCACTGGAAATCTTACGTGTCTTCCTCCCTGCCAAACACTCTGCGTGCAGCAATAGTAGTCACGCCATTGTATTTAAAAAAAAAAAAAAAAAAAAAAGACACATATTTTAAAGACAGGAACTGCAGCCATGTAAAACTTTAATATGTTCATCTTGCTTAATACAGTGATATCTTGAAAGAACAGATAGTAAATAATGCTTGTAAGTAGCATAGTTCTGTGCCAAGTTAATCAAAAGGAAAATATATTTAGAGCTTAGCTATAAAGCATTAGTTTCCCAAGTAAGTCTCAGGTTCTGCAGTTTTAGTACACTTTGCTTTGCTTATGCAAAAGGCATAGTTTATGTTGCTTTCTTTTTTATAAGTATCACCATATGTATAATCCTTTGAGATTAACTAATAGTATCATTGCAAGTAGTTCAATGTATTTTTCACGTTTATCAGAATATTTTAATGAATGAGATAAAGTGAGTCAATAAAGATTTTCTTGTTCACACACACATGCAAATGACTAAGGAGATTAATGCTTAAGCACCCTCATACAATCAATAAATTAGCTGAACCAGTTCCCAGGAGCTTAGAGACAATTTGAAAACCTTAAACCCTCTAACTACCTACAAAATTCACTCATTAACTTTATGAAATTGAAATAAAGCCCATTAATGTTCTTAATATGTAGCTCTTACTGCAATCCCCACTTCTGTTCAAGCACTACTTCCGTGACAGAAGGGCTGAAAATCTTTATTTCTAGCAAATATTAAAAGAGCCCTTTTGCAATGCATAACTCCAAACCCAAAACATTTTATTTTCCTATTAGACTAATATCGATCAAAAGGAACTTAAGCTTAGTTCAATCAATGTAACTCCTTCTCCCAAATTATAAGGAAAATGTAACTCCAAATTTCTATTACCAGTCTCTTGTGAAAACCCTGACACAAATCAAACAATAGTCAAAGATGACTTCTAGGATCACACCCTGAGCTATTCCTGGAACATCCCAGAACTAGGGCATCTGTAAGTGGGTAGACTGCAGGGGTCCTCAAACCTTTTAAACAGGGGGCCAATTTACTGTCCCTCAGACCATTGGAGGGCTGGACTATAGTTTAAAAAAAAACAACTATGAACAAATTCCTATGCACACTGCACATATCTTATTTTGAAGTAAAAAAACAAAACGGGAACAAATACAATCACACTGCCTCATGTGGCCTGTAGGCCACAGTTTGAAGACCCCTGGTAGAGACTCAGGTGTCAGCCCGCCTCACCATCCACCTAGATGCCTGGAGCCACTTGGACTCCATCTATCAAGTGAGTCTTTTCTAAATCCCTTAACACTAAAGAAGGCTGGGGGCCCTTCATCCCCTCTGCCTCTCCCTCTGTACTGATCCTGTCTCTGTATTTAGACCTCTGCAAGCTTCTCGAGGCAAAGCATGTTTTATCCCTCTCTGAATCTTTGACACCTACTGCAGAGCCTGGTTCACAGCAGCAATATTAAAAATGTTTGTTAAATGAATGCCTGAACAAATTTTGTAAAGATGGAACATCCCAAGCAGACATGTAAGTTTAAATAGTTTTATAATCAAGAACACACAGAGTTTTTTGGTAAGTGCTATAATGATTGAATTGATGATGAGGAATAAGCATGAAACCCTGGGAGAATGGCTTAGCAAAATCAGTGGGTAAGAGATTGAAATCTATTAGAGAATAGCAGGTGGCTTGTATGGAATACAGGGTGTATTACATTTAGGTCAGAGTCCCCTAGGAAAGCCTTTATTTTAGGTTAAGCCTCTTGGGGAGCTGAGCTCCTGAATTCTCCACAGCCCGGCCCTTGGATTCCAACCCTGACCACATAACAAAAAATGGTTTGAGTATTGAAAAGACAATTATGATCTTGTTTCTGAATTCACCATGTTTAGAATCTACTTGGATGAGGCAAAATATAAAGAAACAATGTAATTAGAGAATAAGGTGTTACAGGGGAGAATTAAAAATGAAATCGACAATTAAACAGTGTTATCAACAAACTACTGAATATGCTAAGTAAAACATGAATTCCCCTAACCTTTCCTTTTCTTTTCCTCTCCCTTTTTTCACCTGTGTTTTTTGTTTGTTTGTTTGTTTGTTTTATTCATGTTCCTGCCTTTACTTTTCCTAGGAAGAAACAAAAAGAGAAGGGCTATCAGATTCCAAGAATTTAGGAGTTTTTCATAGATTTGTTGTCTAAACCTTGGAAACTTTCTCTAGCACAGACATTTATATGTAACTTCCTATTATTTTAATAATACGAAGATCTGACAATTAAGTTTACATACTTGTCCTAGACAAAGTGCTACATACCTCATTGCTGAGTATCATTATGGTCAACTTCAAAGCACTCCCCTGGGGAAGGTAGTCTCTGATGCCAGTGCCTAGTCCACCCTTCAAAGCAGTTTTAGAACTCTTTTTCTGGAGTGGCCTTCAGAGCTGTCTTTGTATTACCTTTGGTGTCCCTGGATATCATTAAAATGTCTTCCTTTCAATACTTACTTTATCTTTAGGTAAAGAAAAAAGTCAATAGGGGCCATATCAGGTGAGAAGGGAGGTGTTCCAATGTAGCTATTTGTTTACTGGCTAGAAACTCCCTCACAGATGGTGCTGTGTGAGGTGTAGCACATGGGTCTCACCGTTCTCATGCTAAGATTTTCAGTTAAGATTTTCCTGTTTGTTTATCAATGTTTACTCTATGCTTCTCATAGTCAGCCAATGATTTTGATGCACAGTTCCAAAAATTTTTGCAGTGTTTTCATCAGTTCTGTTCATTACTGGCCACCCTGACCTCTCCGCATCAGTGATGCTTTCTCTCTTCTCATAAAAATGTTATATCCATTTGTACACTGCTGTTTTCTTCATTATCCCCATAAACTTAGACTAACATGTCCCTGATTTCACTTCCACTCTTGCCAAGTTTAACAAGAAATTTAATGTTTGTTCCTTGACCTTCTTGTGATGGCACACAAAAAACATGCAACAACAATAATGAACACCACTCAGCAAGACGCTGACACGTGTCCACATGAACACAGCTGTGAGACACTGATAAACCAAAGTTATGAAACCTTACTGAGCTGTTTGTACAGTCTTGCCAATGTAAACACATGGTGACAAGTTCATTAACTTAATTGTCAAACCTCCTATGTAACTTATAAACAGCTGGAAATGTGTTCCCAAATCAGTACTCATACATGTATCATAGGAGCCTCAACAGCTTATTTTCAAACGATCAATAGGAACAATTATTAATACTTAAGTGTCCATTTGTAATAGGCTAAATAGTGGTGATCCCTCTCCCCTAAAAATATATGTCTTCCTAGAACCTGAAAATGTGACCTTATTTAGAAAGAACATCTTTGAAAAACTAATATAATTAAGAATCTTGAGATCATCCTGGTCATGCTTGATGGGTACTAAATCTAATGACAAGTGTCCTTACAAGAGCAAAGGGGAAGTTATGAAGACAAAGGCACAGATTATAATGTTCCCATAATCCAGAGGCCAACAGTTGCCTACAGCTATCATGAGTTAGGATGGGGGCTCTCCCTCAGAGCCTCTAGAAAGAGTCCACCCTGAGGACACTTTGATTTTAGACTTCTGGTCTCCAGTATTATGAAAGGATATACCTATGTTGTTTTAAGCACCTGGTTCATGGTAATTTGTTATGGCAACCACAGGAAACCACCGTATATGCTACAATTACAAAGTCATCTATATGATATCAATACATAATTTTGAAGTCATGCTATAATTACAGTCAGTTGCTTTACTAGCATGCATTTTAGTGTTTTGTTGATGGAGGAAAATTCTTCCTTAAATATTCACAAAGATCCCAGGAATGAGTCTTCTTTCTATGTGTCTGAGAATGAGTTCGCTTTGTTTTTTGCCTGCTCCTTTTAGTTGCCATCTTCTAAATCTCCATGATGCCATTCTCTGTCCCAGAAAGTGAGAACCCTAGTTCCCTTGCAGATATGACTGTTTATAATGCCAGAAGATAGTACAGGGTGTCCAAAATCACCCCTAATTTGCCATACATACAGAATTTTACAAAATATTTACAAAATATTCTCTACATGTTGCCCACATATTTGTAAAATTTTATAATTAATATTTTATAAATAAAACTACATTTAGCTACAATTTACCATTTTCCCTATGTATGGGGACTTAAGGGACAACTTTTAGGATATTCTGTAGAACAAAGAATAATTTACAACCGCTACTAAATGTAGTCAATTTCGGAGCCTGTGTGCCCTACATGCATGGTTCCCAGGGGTACCATTCACCTTTTTTCTACATGAAAGGTAATCCCTTGGAAGTAATGCAGTGTCCCTGGGCCGGGCCTTCACATAGAGTCCCTTACAGAACAAACTTCCTCACCTAGCTTCACATGTCAGGACCTGACTTAATTCTAACTGCTTACAGTAAACTTTAAGCATCGTCATTATACTCCAGAATCAAAATAGCCATAAGAACAAAAATAAATAAATAAAGTTTTCTTGTTGACCTGGCCAAAGTTAACCTTCTCAGTTTTCTGTCCTAGGATCAGCCTTCTTTTTTATTTTTTATTAATTTTTTTTTTTGAGACAGAGTCTCACTGTGTGGCCTTCAGTAGAGTACTATAGAGTCATAGCTCACAGCAACCCCAAACTCTTGGTTTGAGAAGAGAAACTCAAGCAATTCCCTTGCCTCAGCCTCCCAAGTAGCTGGTACTACAGGCGCCCACCACAATGCCTGTCTATTTTTAGAGACGGGGGTCTTGCTCTTGCTCAGGCTGGTCTTGAACCCATGGGCTCAGGCAATCCACCCACCTCGGCTCCCAAAGTGCTAGGATTACAGGCATGAGCCACTTTGCCTGGCCCCTGGGATCAGCTTTTTCTGATTAACAATGGAAATATCTTTACCTTTCTAGGGTAACTTTATCTCCAACCTACTGTAACCTCAGCCTAGAGCCCCCAAAGCCAATGACATCAGAATTCAGCTACCCAACATCATTTGTCACATTCTGAATTATGCAATCATGCAGTCATTTACATAAGGTTGTTGTAACTGTCTTCCCAAGGGCTAGTAACTTCCTCCTTTTCCATGCTTGTTAATCCCCCTTCAAACTGGTCTTTGATGCTTTGACCAATAGGCCACTGCAGAAGTAACACTGTACCTGCTCCAGCCACTGCCAGCTTCTACCATAAGAGGATTGATTGGCTTAACCTTAATAGTTTCTACCCCCTACCTGAGCACATGAACCTCCACCTGAGCCCTCAACCTCCACCTGAGACCTGAACTTCCACCTGAGCCCTGAATCTCTACCTGAGCACCAAACCTCTGTCTGAGCTCCTGTGCTTCCACTGGAGCAGTCATATAGGAAGTTCAACCCCAAGGAAGTCCAGGCTGAGCTTTACCTTGTCTAGTCCTTTTTTTTGTATGAGGGCTCCTGAAGTGTGTGGTAAAGAGTAGATTTACCTACCCATCCTAACAACAGTTTCTTTTTTTTTGAGAGAAAGTCTTACTCTGTCACCCAATTTACAATATCATGGCCTCAGCCTAGCTCACAAGCAACCTCAAACTCCTGGGCTCAAGAGATCCTCCTGCCTTAGCTTCCCAAGTAGCTGGGACTATAGGCACCTGTCACAACACTCAACTAATTTTTCCATTTGCTCAGGCTGGTCTCAAACTCCTGTGCTCAAGGGATTCTACAGCCTCAGCCTCCCAGAGTGCTGGGAATATAGGGGTGAGCCATGGTGCCTGGCCCCTATTTCCTGTTTCATCTCAGCTTTTAGTCATTTGTCAGCATTCAAACAAGATACATACGTGCTTATCAACACTTCCATTAGAATAAGCAACAGTTTATTTATAAAGCAATGTCTAAAACCATACTAGAAAAGAAACGTTTCTTCTTAGTAACAAAACAAACAGAAATATACCCATGACTCAACTATAGAAAAGAATTTATATCACCAAACCTAAAACATTTGCAATCAGATTAATAGTTTCTTCTGAATTTTCCCCAAATGGACATTTGCTTTTGCAGGTGTATGTAGTTAAAGGGTCTATTCATTTAGTTTTGTCTTAGTAAAAAAAAAAGTCTACCCCAAGAGCAGTCACATGTCTACCTCTTTTAAGACTAAATCTTTGTGCAGATTTGAAATGCACACTTAGCACCAGTATTCAACAAATGTCTTGAGAGAGAAACTGGCAGTGAGTTGGGTTCAATTGTCCACGCCTCCTTTCTTAAAAGGTTTCTGGCCCCTTAATGCTCTAAGTATTGCCCTTCAAGTCTCACTGGACTTTAGCTCTTTTTCTCCCTCTTAATAATAGCTCTCTGCAAGGCCCTATCCCCAGATCCATCTTCTTACTCCATATCTAGAGTTGCCAAATGCCCAAGGATAAAAGCTGCTGCAGAACTCTGACTAATCCTCTTTTTCTGGGATTTTCATCCCCTTGAGTATTGATTCCCTCAGAAGGCCTCTGATGCATTTAACCATTGTTTTTACTTGGGCTCTTCTAAGCCACTTAACCCTTGGTGCAAGCACTGGTCAGCTGCAGGCCCTCAATCATGCCTGACAGCAGAAGCTCACAGAATGTGAATAATCTATAGAAGAGGCAATCTGTTAGCTAAAAAAGCAAAAGAATAGATGTACAACCCCACAACTAGAGAATTGAAAATTAATACAATAAAATACCGCATTATACCAAATTTTAAAAAGTACTTAATATCTAGTGTTAGGAAAGTTATGTCTATTTAGAAACTCTAGTCCCCTGTTGGTTGGTGTATAAACTGCCACAGTCATACTGGAAAGTGCCCCGGCATAGTCATAGTAAGATTGTGGATACCCGATGACCCAGTGATCCCACTTCTATACATGTGTGCTTGCCATGACGTTGATTGTGGCAGGGAGTTGGAGGCAACTTTGGTGACATCACTAGGGCAATGGCTAGGCAAATCCGATGGACATACCCTGTAGGGTGCTATAAAGCAGATGGAAGTAATGAACCAGAAGCAAATACAGCCAACTGGATACATCTCAAAACCACAAAACAGCATGTACAGCTTGGAATCAAGTCAAATACACAGACCACACACACGACACTGCAATTTTAGAAGAATACATACATTCATAAGAACACAGACATATTAGAAAAAGGAGCCTATGGAAGTGGTAATCAGGAAGGAAGAGAGGGACATAAAAGATGAGCAAACTCTTAGAGCTCTTGCTTGGTACCAGGCACTGTTCTAAGCACTCTACCTCAACAGTGGGGAAGTAAAAACTATTTTTTTTTTTTGAGACAAAGTCTCATTATGTCACCCTCAGTAGAGTGCTATGGCATCACAGCTCACAGCAACCTCAAACTTTTGGGCTCAAGCAATTCTCTTGCCTCAGCCTTCCAAATAGCTAGGACTACAGGCACCCACCACAATGCCCAGCTATTTTGTTGTTGTTGTTATTGTTGCGGTTGTTTAGCTGGCCAGGGGCTGAGTTTGAACCCGCCACCTTTGGTGTATGTGACTGGCACCATAACCACTGTACTGCATGTGCCAAGCCAGGAGTTAAATGCTATTATCCTTCTTCTTTTGCTGAAGGAACTGAAGCACAGAGTGGTTATGTAACTTGCTCAGGGTCATACAGCTGGAAAGGGGTAGAGTCAGGATTAAAACTTAGGAAAACTAGAATGAGGGTCTGTTCTATTCCCCCACTCCCAGGAGACTTCAGATCAAAAGCAATACTACTGCTAAGAAGCATAACTAATTCAGCTCTCTGCCCCTGAGGTCTCCAGACTAATCAACCAATTTATCTATGTACTGTCACACAAGAACCTCTGGGAAAGGCTGACTGCATTTAGGTCCTTAATTTCTTTCCACCAGAAAGTCATTTTCCATAAAAAATGTTTTCCTCATTTCCCCTTGGCATAGAGTCCAAATTCTTTTAAGTGTAGAGACAATGACAGTTGAACAATGGTTATCATCTCAGCAGAAGCACTTACGTTCTGTGCTTGTTTTATATGAGAATCAAAAGCATGATGTTTGTCTATGTGGAGGCTTGTATTTGTGCCTCATGCAGGTCTCTGGAGAACAGACCTCATAAGAACAAAAATAGAAGACACTTGGGAATATTCAGGGAAATGTCAGGGAATCTAAGGTAGAGAGAAATCCAAATAACCGAGCTTAAGGTGAATTCGATACCACATATTGATTTGAGTCCTAGGAGAGATCCTAAAAATGCTCATGACAGCAGAAGGCTGAAAAGAGATGCTAATGAAATAATTCTGAGAACACTGGTCTTGAGAACACTGCAATCAATAAGTGGAATTGCAGGCAAGGTGAGCAGGAAGGGTGCAGATGGTCACCAACACCCACTGTTGGCTAATAAAAGCAGTGGTTTATAATAAAGAATGAATGCAGGTAAATGGTGAGGGAGTACGGAGAAATGGAAAGGAAGGAAGAAAAAGAACACGAGGATGAAAGGAGGAAAAAAAGGAGGAGTGGAAATGAGAGAGGAAAAAAGAGGGGATGGAAGGGAGGGAAAAGGAAGAAGCAGAGGAAGAGGAAGAAAAGAAAGGAATTAAGAAGAAAGAAAAGAGGGAACAAATTATCCACTCAGTTTTATAAAAATGAATTTGCCCTTGTCTAAGTGGCTGAAACTCTTTTCAGGTCTGTGACCTGGGGAAATCCTACCAAAGAGAAAATCAGTTGCTTCACCTCTCATCCACCTACACCAACCACATACACACATACACACACAGCCTTTTTTCATCACTGTATTGACAGCAAAGCCTATGGGCAGACTTTGAAAAAAAGGGTACTAGATGTCTGCCCCTAGGCAGTCTGCTTCTTTGTGCTCAGATCTGCTGACTGTCCCCTCTTAGGTGGGATATCACAGGGGCCTGCCAACTACGGCACTCATACCCTTGGCCTGCCAGCTCCTGGTTAGTCTGGCCAGTAAAAAGGAGATGGGAAGTGGGGAAGACAGAGACACCAGGGTGCTTCTTCCTACTTTTCTCACTTGAAACATCTCCTATGGTGGGCTGTGCCTCTCCCATGACCCCAGCTCCTGCCAGAGGCAACATGGCCTCCACATTGGAGCTCCAGACCTGGGCCCTGGGTTCTGACAACACCATCTCCCCCTCAGTGGTCTCTGAGCTGCCGCCTTTCTGCTGTCTTCAGCTCCTGAAATAGCTCATTTCGTTAGCTAAGTTCAATATGCCATTCCCTCTTCTGAACTTCTGCCACAGCTCAGTTTTTCTGTCTGGACCCTGTCAGATAACACTCACCAAGAAAGCTCACGTGACACAGGGTGGCACACAGCCCAACCCCTGTCCTCAATTCTGATGTGTGTTGAGCAGAAAATGCCCACCCCAAAATATCCACATTCCAACCCTAGAAATCTGTAAATATTTTATCTCACATGGCTAAAGGAACCTCACAGACGTGATCAAATGAGAGACATTGAGATGGAGGGGCCTGATCCTGCGTTATCCATTGGTCCCCATGTTATCACAGGTCTCCGTATAAGTGAAGGAGGAAGGCAGGAACTCCAACTCAAAGGACGTAAAGTGATGAGATTGCTGGGAGAAGGCGGGGCGCCAGGGAATGCAGGCAACTTTGAGAAGCTGGAAAAGGGGAAGAAACAGATCAGATCCCTCCTAGAGCTGCCAAGTCTCTACTTACATCATGATTTTGAAACTCATTTTTTAACATAGTGAAATCCATTTGGACTTCCAACCCCCAGAATCCTAACATGACAAATCTGTATCATTTTAAGTCACTAAGTTTACAATTTGTTACCCCACCACAGGGATAGGGAACCACATCTTACAAAAGTCTTCTAGGAAGAGTATCTAGCCTAGGGAGCAGGGAATATTTTGTTTTCCAATTGTGGATGCTCCTGAAAAAATAAAAGGCATGCTAGGCTCATGGAGGAGCAAAAGAATTAGGAAAAGCAACCCCTTCACCACGGACTAACCAGTGCCAACATCACGTCTCACTGGGCACGTACGTGGGGGTCCTAATACAGACCAGGAAATGACAAGAATTCATTCAGAACCCACATGGCCAGTAAAGCACCTGAGTTATCAATAATGGGATGAGAGAATGTTGTCCACGTGGTCTTTTGTCATATTTCACGATGTTCTCTCCATGAGGAACAAGGGGAATTTCCTTATATAAGGTCAGTACAAGAAATAATTTCACCTATTTTGACAAATTTCATTTTGCCTAATAGATTATGTGAAGCTTATTCGGGTCATGTTTCCCATTTCCAGTTGGCTATTAAAATATATAAGCCTCAAATTGTGATCTATCTTTGACCACAACATAGGGCTTTTCAACTCCATCGTGTTTTCCTACCTTATGTTGCCTTTGCTTGAATTTCTTACTTTAAATGTATTTATAGTTTATCATAAGTACCTATAAAAACAAAATTAAGGTTCTTTTGAAATAAGATAGGGTACAAGTAAGTGAATGAATCCATGATTAGTGATGGATGCCACTTGGGAGAAGAGAATGGCCTGAAGGACAAATGTCCAGAGGTCTAATGCCATCTACAGTGACTCTGAGGGTCCTAGGATGAGGGCAGGATGCACTTTGCAGTATATAAGTCAGATGAAGGAGGCTGAAAGTGGGGGTATGCACGACAAGCAGCTAAATGTACTCAGATGTGGTTCTTGGCAGAGACCAAGTTAGCAGCCTAAGTATTTTTATTTCTTTCCAGAAAAAGAAAAGAACACACACATACTACAGGTCATGCTCAACAGCACACATAAAATAAGCTTGGGAATGAACTTTTGGACTCCCCCATACTGCTTCCCATTTCAAACAAGACATTGTGGGCTGGCTTTTATAACTGGGCAAAAATATCTACAATCAAAGCAGCTGCTATTCATAATGATTATTTGAAGATTTACAATATGCAGGACATAATCACTACCCAAATTAACACTGGAGACTAAAGGTGTTAGGTAACTGATCTACAGACCAAAAATTATCCTGACAGCAGGGAACATTTGCTTATTTGTACAAATGTTCTGAGCACTCAAGCATTCTGTGTAAATAGATCATTATAGCCATTTCCAAGACATTATAATCCATTAAGTAAATTAGACATGCTTTACAAGCCCTAATGATACAATCCCAGGACCAAATATCTCCAGAAACATTTATCCCGATTCATCTCTCAGACAGCCCTACCTTTAAGTGAGATCATTTACTGAGAAAACTACATTGCCAGGAAGGCTATGCTAACCAGTGTGATATAAACATGTCAACCGGTCTGTGAAACTAATGTATGATGCCCCATGATCATACCATTGTACAAAGCTATGACTTAATAAAAATAATAATAATAATAATAATAAAAAAAAAGAAAACTACCAAGTGGTCCTATTTTGAGAAGAAAACAAGAGATTCTCTCAAGAGAAATCTCAAGGTTCCGAGAATTGGTACCTTCTTTGTGCTGCTCAGCAATAAATGGTTATACAGAACCAAAACCTACATTTAAATCACTGAATTAGGACATTTTTGTCAGAACCACCAAATCAAAAACTATTCTTTGTTTATTCATCACATGCAGCATAAAGAACGACATTCTTCTGAATGGCTTGGGGAGGCTTCATTTTTCCTTCTTGCTGCTATTAATTCTCAGGCCCTTTTTGCAAACTGTTCTGCCCCTCATTGTTCTGACCCAAATTATTCTGGTATTCTCTTCTTAGTCTCCTTGCCTCTGGTCTCTCTGCCTCCACTCATTTAATATTTGACAGCAGATAAATCTCCCTTCAGTAAATCCAGTAATTATATTTTGTTTTGCCACATGCATTAATGCTATACCATTTTTCATTTAATTAGAGGAGTAATGTGAAAAATACATATCATTTCACTAGCAAATCTGTTCTGTGAGTCCTCATCACCTGCATCCAAGGTGACCTTGACTTTCAGTCTGCTCGGGACTGTTTCCATCTCTATCTGTTGTTCTGGCACAATTCTTAAGAGCACCCCCTTTCACTCTCAAATGTGCCCCAGGTCTGGACAATAATTTTATTGTTCAAATATAAGATGAAGCTGAAACTCGTTGACTTTAAGTTTATGCCTATCCTGAACAGGATCATCTCCAACCACAATTCTGTTAAACACAAGCCTGAGACCCCAGGAAATCTGAAGTGCCAACTACTGCCCTGTGCCCCCCCCCCCCTTAGGGAGCAGAGAAAACTACCCTTCAGAACCCTGGAGCCATTAGGGGAGAAGACATCTTCCAATCCAAGTAACTCCACTATTTTACCAATGAAGAATCTGAAGCACAACCAGCAGATGATGGAGCCAGACACAGGCATAGGTGTCTCCTAACCCTCAGCCCAGAGTGTTTTCCTTTTTTGTATTATTTTACCTTTTTATATATATTGATATATATTAGTCATACATATGGGAGGGGCATGTAGTAGTTTGATACCTGTATATAATGTGTAGTGATCAAATCAAAGTAATTTGGATATCCATCACTCAAACATTTATCTTTTCTTTGTGTTGAGAACAATACACATCTTTCCTTTAGCTATTTTCAAAGATACTATATTATTGTTAACTATAAGTTTTTTACTGTGCTGCTGAATGCTAGAACATATTCCTTCTAACTGTATTTTTGTTTTGTTTTGCTTTTTGCTTTTTGGGACAGAGTCTCACTCTGTTGCCCAGGCTAGAGTACTATGGTGTCAGTCTAACTCACAGCAACCTCAAACTCCTAGGCTCAAGCCATCCTCCTGCTTTAGCCTCCCCAGTAGGTGGGACTATAGGCACCCACCACCACACTCAACTAGTTTTTCTATTTTTAGTACAGACAGGGTCTTACTCTTACTCAGGCTGGTCTCAAACTCCTGACCTCAAGGGATCCTCCTGCCTTGGACTCCCAGAGTACTAGGATGAGCCACACACCACACCCCCTACCCCCAACGCACACCTAACTGTATTTTATACTCCTTAACCAACTTCTCTTCATCCCTCATTCCCCCAGGGCATTTTTCATTCTGCACAGACTTTACCTGTGCAGACTTTACATGAAGCTGTGACTGTGAGAAAGACATTTTCCCCTAGTATTAGAAATAAATTGTGACTTGAGCTGTTTACATTCCTCCAAACCCAGGAGCTGTGGCAGACTGTGCAAGGACCCTATGGGATTAGGGTGCAGCCTGTTCCTGTGAAGCAGTGAAGCTAAATGACTCTGAGAGAAATCTCACTCCCAGCCTCATTTCATTAGCACCACCTGTGCACCCAAGAAAGGAAACATGAGCACATTTTAAAGTTAAAAGAAACTGAGCCTCACATTCAACCGCCTAAACAAGATTATAAATGGGCCTCCAGCTTCTCTCATGCCCTCATTTCTTCTCTCGTCTACAGACTCTGAGTAGGAGCTCAGCTCTTTGTCCCTCAATTCCTCACCTGTCTCTTTCTCCCCTTGCATCTTTCCACCACTGATTGGTTGGGCAGGTGCTGCGCCTGAGTCTCCCTGCCACACGTGCTGGCAGAGCGAGGGCCAGCAATAGGTCCCCAACCCAAGCTGCCTCCATGTGCGTCCTCTTTCAGCTTGAATTGCTGCTGTGGCGCAACTGCAACTAACTATTAGGAAAGGGTTAAAAGTATGAAATGGGTATGGTGGTCAGTTTGGGGAGTCAGCATGGCTGGCTATAGTATCCAGTGGTTCAATCACTAATTGTGGTGTTACTAGGAGGGTATGGGGCCAATGTGATGCAAGTTCATCATCAGTTGAATCTGAGTAAGATTCGCAAATGATATGAGTGACCTAATTCAATCTGTTGAAAAGCCTCAAGAGCAAAAATGAGACTTCCCTGCAGGATAAAGTGCCTGTGGACAGCAGCTTTAGCTCATGTCAATGAGTCCCACCTGGCCCTTCCTGACCCCCAGTTCTACAGATTTCAAACTTGCTTTACCAGCTGCCACAATCACAGAAGTCAACTCCTGGCAATCAATCCCCCTGTCCTTTTTTTTTTTTTTTTTTTTTTTGCCGTTTTTGAACCCACCCCTTCTGGCATATGGGGTCAGTGCCCTACTCCTTTGAGCCACAGGTGCCGCCCCTCTGTCTTTTTTTTTTTTTTTTTTTTTTTGAGACAGAGTCTCACTCTGTTGCCCAAGCTAGAGTGCTATGGCCTCAGCCTTAGCTCACAGCAACCTCAAACTCCTAGGTTCAAGCAATCCTCCTGTTTCAGCTTCCCAAGTGGCTGAGACTATAGACAACTGCCACAATGCCCACCTAATTTTAGTTCACTTTTTTTTTTTTTTTTTTTTTTTATTAGAAGGGGTCTCAGTCTTCCTCAGGCTGGTGTTGAGTTCCTGAGCTTAAGGGACCCACCCTCTTTGACCTCCCTAAGAGCTAGGATCACAAGCATGAGCCACTACACCCAACCAATAATCTCTTACTACATAACTGCCAGTGGACCATTTCTTCAGTTAAAACTGACTAGTACAGCAAGAGGACACTCTTGGCTCTTCTCCCCTTTTGTTATAGAATTATATGGAAGAACAGAATGAGATGAGTTTCCAATTGATATATACAGAGGGTGCCAAAAAAATGTATACACATTTTAGGCAAGAAAAAAAACTATATTAAAATTGTAATACTCGGTATCTACCAATAACATTTGTTATCTTGGATGTAGCACCTTGCCTCTTATAATTGCAAAACTCAAACATGACTAAAATTTTTTCCTTTCTTAAGTTGTATATGTATGCTTTTTGTCTGTATTTTGGGGCTGGCCAAGTAATCATCAAAGGAAATAGTTCCCTTACTGGAAGTTTTTCCCTCCTTCACCCAAACCCCTGCTCTTTTATATTTGCCCCTCACAGTTATACACAACTAAGATAACTTCATAAAAGATGGCTCTCTCCAGATCAGTGAGTCTCAGTTCTGGCTTCAAACTAAGAATCCCCTGGTAAACATTCCAATACTGAGACCTGGCCTTATATCAGATTATATGAACTGGAATGACATTTTATAAGACTCCAGATGATTCTGCTGTGAGCCAAGGTTGAAAGACACAGGATTTATCAGGGGCCCTCAAACTTTTTAAACAGGGGGCCAGTTCACTGTCCCTCAGATCGTTGGAGGGCTGGATTACAGTTTAAAAAAAAAAAAATTTAACAAATTCCTATGCACACTGCACATATCTTATTTTAAAGTAAAAAAACAAAACAGGAACAAATGCAATCACATTGCCACATGTGGCCCGCGGGCTATAGTTTGAGAACCCCTGATTTAGACTGTCCAGTTGAATTTATAACCTCAATGACAGCTGAAATCATTCTGTTCTAAATAATCCAGACAAAATTATCAAAATCCCATTCACAAATTCTAGAAAGTCCAATGCATTTCCCAAGATTTCTGCAAATGTTCTTGGGTATTTGTGGCCTTGTTGTAGGATTGCCAGAATTAGCAAATAAAACTACAGCATATCCAGTTAAATTTGAAAGAGTTCAAAAGAGAAATTTTGTAATATATTGAGAAAAGGCTGAATCTAAGACATTTAAGGCATCCTGATAAAGTAAATACATGCTTCCAGGAAAAATCATGAAATATAAGGTCATGATGTGTAGGTACAGCATCCCTGGAAAGCCTGCAGCACCCTCAATCCGAGCTCTTTGCCTCACTGAATTGGTTTGATGTTCTTGCAGCCTTACATGTTCAGAGTTCTGCATACATGAATTTAGATGTACATCTCACCTCTTGTCCAAAGACACAAGACAAGGCTGCTATGGGTGAATCTGGCCTTGCTAAAGGTCTGAGGAAGAAAAGGGCATTAATAATGCAAACAACTGAAGATTGAATATGAAGCACCTTTTTCAATATGACTCTTGTCACTTCCTCTTCTCTCCTTCCTTCTCCTCTCAAAACCCAAATTCTTATTTTTTTCTAATGAAGAGTTGTTTAGTAACCTCCCTAGTTTCCTTCTCACCTTCTTTCTGAAATGCCCCACCAAGGTTGACCCTGAGCAAAGATAGCCCCTTCTTTATGAGAGATTCTACCACCACTCAGAAAGACATTTAATTTTAACTTAGTTCCATGACTATGTTAATATTTTCTGTGTTAACAAGTACTAATTGGGGGTCCTCTGAGTATGAAGAACTGTTTCTGCACCTTTGGTTTTCAATAAAAGAAAACAATTTATGTCTTATAATCTACACCAACTTTCTTGATATGAGGTAGAAAAGCTCAATTGTTTAAAAGTGCATAGTCCATTAGCCTGACTCGATGGCTGGAATTTACTAAGTCAGCACTATTAAGTCAGCCTTTGCGTTTAATTCAGTTTTCCAGCATATGCTAACTATAATAATTACCTGTGCCTGTTAAAAGGAGAGTTTCCTTTTCATAGCCTAGACTCAAAGGATCAGAACCATGACAGGGTGATCTCAATAATTAGCTAAGTTTGGATCTAAGCACTTGAAGGCCCTATTATTATTTTTTACAATATTTAATATAAGGACTAGAAACAAAAACCTTGTAAAGAATGAACAAACAAATACATTCAGAAAAGAAATCAGAGAATTGCTGCATCAAAATTTTAAGCAATAATAATAATAATGCAAAGAAAGTAACATTCACATTGTCAAATAATAGTATGTCTATTATAGAATACTTTGACTCTGAGATTCACTATAGAGTCATCAGTTAACTTCTTATTATTTTTTAAGTCTCAAAAAATAGACAATATTTATAAATAAAAGTAAAAGATAATTTCAAAAAACAGATCATGCCAAATCTTATAGACAAAAGAAAAAGAAGGAATACTTCAAAATCATTCTACATCTGAATTCAAAATTTGTTCAGATGTCAAATCACTTCTACAGGAGGGAGTAACTACAGGAGGTCCTCCGCATGGGGTGATGGGCAGCCATTTTATAAAGGACGTGTAAGTGTCATCTACAGTACTCTTTCTCTCTCTCCTCTTTATGGATTCCTAATCCTGAATCTGATACTTCTTCCTACAACACATCCAACAAAGTCCCTGCAGATTATTTTCTAAATATTGCACCTCTAAGTGGAGTCAACTGCTTATGTATGTGGAGTATGTGGTGAGCAAAAAGTTGGGTATGTTGGGTAATGAAAAAGCTTGCTCCGGTAGTTCCTCAGTAAGATCACACACATTTTATTAACATCCCTGCTACAATTCTTAGTGAAGTAGGCTGGGCTACCCCTAGGAATATTGGGAACAGCTGACTACTAATTTTTATATAAAGAGATAAAGGGCCAGACTGTCCTAAAGCACAGTAATCAGATATCACTGAAGATCCTCTTCTGCCCTCTTCATCACTGTTCTCTCCCCAAGTGCCTGTCATTTTTGTGTTCTCACTGGACTCAAGTGTGTTTTTCAACAAAGCTTTACTTCTCTTTTAACTCCTTGGTCTCTTAATATTTATCTCTTCTTGGCTTTGTTCCGTGTCATGCATTAGTCCTATAACGGGAGTCTGGAAACGTAATTATAATGATCTAGCAGGCCACAGTGGCGCAGAATCATGAACTGCCATAAGTTGGAAGAAAATTTAGTGATCACTCTTGCCTGGCCCCTAAACAGACAATTAGACTGGGATTTTAAGGTAAACTGCCACACTGGACCTTCACTCCAGGACTCCTCATTGAACCAGTTTATGTTAATCTTCCTATATCAAAAAGTCTTCATTTTCATTTTATAATAATAGGGCCTTCATTCTACTTGATCTGGGTACACCTGATATTAAAATTGGAGAGATTATTATAAAGGGGAAATTACAAACATATTTCACTTATAAATGAGGATGCAATATCCTAAACAACATATTAACAAGTTGAATTAAAAATTAATGTTTAATGTACTTTGGTCAAAATTAATGAATTCAGATATTAAATGTTCAGATAGCTCATGAAACATAAAAAGATTAGTAGCAAAATACCCACTTACACTCATTGAGCAAATAAAACTAGTATAAAAAGAAAGTCTAGAGTACTGACAGAAGTTTCAAAGCAATAACCATTGCAAAGAAATGCAACCAATCAAAACCCTCTAAACAAGTAAGGCAACATTTCTGGAATGTTAATTCCATATAATTTTCTTTTAAAATAAGAAAATGAGCATAATGAGTTAAACAGAGAATAATGATATGCTGGGGACACTTTTCATAAAGAGTTTCCTAAGAAAAAGAAAGACAAAGTGGAAGGCAGGGAAGGGGACAAGCTGTGCTCTTCTGTGCAGTTACCATGTCTCAGGAGCCCCCATGGCAGCAGCCAGAAGACAACAAGCTCAAGGTACACTTCTGTAACTGAGGACAAAGAAGGTGGTTGCTGGGCCTATTTCCCACTTATAAAATGAATGCTCACCACCTGAGTGCCACCAAGCACACAGTCTGGTCAGGAACTAGAAATCGTGTCTGAGAACTTTATGGCATCCAGTAAGTGCCTAATATATAGTCATTACTCATATGACCTGAAATCCTCATCCTGTTTTATTTATTTATTATTATTTATGAAAGCTTTCAGGGTAAATTTGCATGATAAATTGTCAGACATTACCCATCTAGGAATAATGGCATGTCTCTGGTTATATCTTATCAGGTCCTGATTTGCTAAACAAAAGAAATACGCTAATATCATAATTTTGAAGACTCAGAAAAAGCTGAAATTTTTTGACAGTAGGAAAGTGAAAAGGAAGAATGGGGACATTTAGGATAGGCCTGAAAGGGCTGCCCAGGCAATCAGAAATCAGAATAAGGACCCTGTATCTTCAAAACGAATCCCCCCAAACTGAGAGGTACTGAGCACAGAATTTGACTCTGGAAAATGCTAGTAGTTTGTTTTTCTAAAGGCCTCACTTACCTACCACTTACTAGGTATGTAATCTTAGGCAAGTCACTTACCAACCCTGTGCTTTTCCTCAGATTTACAAGGGAGGGAATAATAAGAAGTGTGTTGGGGGTTGTTGTGAAGGTTACATGTGCCTAGCACCAAGGGAACTCTATATAAAGAGTTATTATTATTCTATCATCACTATTATTTACTCAATAAAGTCCTACAGAAGCAGTGAGTATACCTTTTAACTACCTACTTGCATGAGTTACTATTTTTATCTTTAATTAATTTAATACTACATTAATCAACTATCTCAAAGTTATAGGTTGATAAGTCTCAATTATCAAAGGAAAAGGCTCAGTTGTGAAAACCCGAAGTTACTTCCTTGGGCTTTGTTCTTTCCCCTGGTGAGAGGAGGCTCTCACATGACAGAGTCAAGACAATTTTTTCCTCATTAGCCCCTCTACAAAAACAACTCAGGGAGTTCCTGGGAATGACAGAGTACTATAAAATACAGATTTCTCACTTTGGAGAGTTTCCTAATCCCTTATATGATGCTTTAATAAGGAAAAAAGGAGCTAACATGGGGTAAGGAACAAGAAAAAGCCTTCCAAACCTTAAAACTTTTAAACGCACCTGCTTTGAGAATACCTGCTTTAAAGGAACCTTTTTCCTATATCCTGTCATTGGGTCTATAATTATGATCATCTTCTTCTTAATGTTTGGACCCTGCCTGTTTAACTTTGTTGTTAAGTTTGTGTTTTCCAGGCTCTAACAGTTCCATGTTAAGACAATGGTAATGCAGGGATTCCAGCAAATAGTGATGAAACCTTTTGACCAAGTAGCCAGGAACTTCCGATCCCAAAAACTCCTTTAGAATAGGAAATCTTGGCTTGACGCCCATAGCACAGTGGTTATGGCACTGGCCACATGCACTGAGGGTAGGGGGGTTGAATCTGGCCCAAGCCTGCTAAATAACAATGACAACTGCAACAAAAATATAGCCAGGTGTTGTGGAGGGCACCTGCTACTTGAAAGGCTGAGGCAAGAGAATTGTGTAAACCCAAGAGTTTGAGGTTTCTGTGAGCTGTAATATCACAGCACCCTACCAAGGGTGACATAGTGAGACTCTGTCCCCCTCCAAAAAAAAAAAAAAAAAAAAAAAAAATAGGGAACCTGAGGAGGGTCCCTGATAGGTAGGCCACCAACATCCCCTTGACAACAGGAAGTAGCTAAGAATGGTTATGATCCATTTATCCTTCAAGATTTCATGACCATATATCCTCAGGGGCAAATGAAAGGGCCACTAAGAAAGGGGCTTCAAGAGGGGTGGGAGGAAAACCTGGCCTGCTGAACAAGGAAGTCTGGAGGGCCCAAAAAAATGTAGGTGTGAAGGAAACCTAGGTAACTAATACCAATAGAAAGAGACAATCAATGACAAGTAGAAAAGCAATACTTCCTGGAGGCGCAGAGAGGCCAATGAAAGACTGGCAACCAATTTGAAATGGAGAGAGTATTTATACCCCTGCAGGCCTATGTCTGTCTCACTTTTTCTCCTCCATGAGAGGGCCCCACTTCCAACTGTCTTGGGAAGGAAGTGCTCTAAACTCTCTCTTTGTTCTTCTTAAATAAAATCTGTCTTTGTTACCCTGAAACTTGTGTAGGTTACTTTTTTTCTCTAGCCACACTGTCTGTACCACTCTAGTTTTATTTTCAGTTTCCACTCACTTTTGCTTTCAATTCTCACTCGGACTTGATTGAACTTTCTAGCTCAACTGAGTAATCAGACCAGGTAAACTGGGTTCGGAGACTGGGACCCCTGACCCCCAGAATCCCTTGCTAGTAGAGTAGGATTTTACCCCCTAGACTGAGGGGGGATTTTTCACTTGGATTCCCCACCTGTGTTGCTGGAGGTTCTGTTCTTCCTCTTTTTCTTTCCCTGTTCTTCCCTCTTTTTCTTTTGCTTATCAATGTTTTACTTATAAATTTTTCTATCTTTTCATCAATAAACTATCCTGTCACTTAAAACAAAGAATTCATACATTAGAGTCATTTCTAGTAACTATCGATTGAACAAAAAGGTAATTCAACACACTTTCTCAAAGTAAAATGACTCCTTTTGTAAAAACAATACCTGACATTGTTTTTTGAATAAAAAATATAAGAAAAAAGTCGCAAACATCATTCCAAATCCAAGCACCTAAAATATCACATTAATATAAACCAAGACATTCTTCATGTAGGTAGAGAGAGAGACAGATAATTTTAGAAAAATTTAAACATAGTATTATAGGGAGTTAGGCTGAAGAAGAAGAGAGAAGGGAATAAGCTGTGATTCATACTATAGGAATTTGAAGAAATCTTTTTCAGAACCCTTCTTTCATTTTGTTTGTAGGTCATGGCAGCAGAGAAGACATCTAAGTCAATCATTAGCACATTCTGTCATAAACACATGTGTTAACACTTCTCTCCTAAATGTTAGAATTGATACAATGCAGAATGTTTGAATGCTCTGCCATCTACGTTAGCCACAAGGATGAATTCTAACTTCAAAAGATAGCAGAAAAGGAGCTATAACCTCAACAGTGATGATCTTGCCAAAAATAGCCAACAAAATTTAAATAGCTTGAAGTTCTGTTCAAAATAAATATGTTTCTAATCAAAGTGTGTTTTCATAGATCTTCACTAATGTTGACATTCTTGGCTTGCAAAGCATTGGGAGTTTTATCTCTAAAGAAGGCAGGCCCCTGGACACAGTTGAGAAGGTGGGTGGCCATTGAATTATCTGAACCAAGCTGCCATGCAAATTTAATTACTTTTGACAATCATATATAAAAGAGAAGGGAGGGATCAGAATTAGGGTATCTAGAATTAACTATTTATATGCAGTCATAGTATCTTCTGCCATTTTTGGTCTAGACTATACAAATTATGTTTCTTCTGTGCATTGGTGTGCATTGTTCATTCACCTACAGTCAAAATGCAAAAATATGATATTGGCAGTATAATGTCCCAGACATTTCATAGGAAATTAGAGTCCTTTCAGAGTTATAGTTTCATGCATTTCCATAAGCAGTTTACATTTTAGGAACATCTAAGGAAGCAGTAAAAACTTTTTTAGAAACACTGGCAAATATATCTGCCATAGGATGATTTTGCACATTTTAATGAACATATTAATAATTTACCCTTTCACATTACCACTTGGCTACCACTGATCTAAAGAATGTACCTTAGAGAGTTTCTGTACCAAAAGGATTATTTTAAACATTTCTCTCAAAGAAAGTTTAGAGGTTCTATTTTTCAGTAAGAGATTTCAAACTCACAAAAGTCAACTTGAATTATAATTTGCATATTGCTCAAAATAAAAGATAGTGATTCCTGAACACTGGTCCATTGATCTCTAATTTTTATGGTTGGGTCCAGTAAGGAAAAGATTCTCCTTAACAAGGAATTCTCAGATACTATGATAAATGCTCTAAAAAAGGAGAACCAGCCTAGGATGCTGCAGAGTGCATAGAAGAGGCCAAATGTGGGCTTGGGTCAGGGAAGGCTTTACAGAGTAGCACCTTCTAAACTGAGACATGAAGGACGGGTTTCTCAAAGCGTGATTCAAAGATAACCAGGAGACTTTGCTAAAAGGGACTTGTGAAATCCTACCTTATCTACTGTTATGGGTTGAATTATATTGCTCCAAAAAGATATTGTGAAGTCCCAACCCTTCATCCCCGCTAAGAAGTTGTCCTTATTTGGAGACAGAGTTTTAAGGAGAAAATCAAGTTAAAATGATGTTATTAGAGTGGGACTTAATCAAATACATGTATGACTAATATTCTAAAAGCAATGGGAATTTTTTGACACTGAGACAGATGTGCGCTCAGTGAGAACACTGTGTAAAGACTGGAATTATGCCGCCACAAGTACAGATCTCCCAGAAGATAGGAGAGAGGACTGGGTCTCCCCAGTACCTTCAAAGGGAGCACAGCTCTGCTGCCAGCTGGGTCATGGACTTTAACTTCCACAACCACAAGGCCCTACATTTCTCTTGTTTAAGCCCCTCAATTCATGGTACTTTGTTATGGCAGCCCTAACAAATAATACTCTACTGATCTGTTTGAGCCTAGATCTTTTTCATATGTTTCAACGGAAACAACATATTGCAGAGCCTGAATTCTGCTTCTGAATTCAGGCTCTGCAAGAAGAAGATGTGCCAGTGGTGATAGGACTTGTACCTTCTCTTGGGCATTCCAGACACCATGAAGATGTCATCTATTCATCTCTCATTGTCACGCCAACCTCTTTTCTTTCTTTTTTTTTTTTTTAAGAGACAGGGTCTCACTCTGTCAGGCTAGAGTGCAGTGGCATAATTATAGCTCACTTATATATATACAATTATAGCAGCCCTGAACTCCTGGGCTCAAGCAATCCCCCTGCCTCAGCCTCCTGAGTAGATGGGACTACTGATTCCAGTGTCTTCTACTGAGTCAAATATTAAAGATATTTGAAAAAATGTAAAACAATGCCACTCTTCTTGCTAAAATTATTTTGTCTTATCAGATATAGGCATTTTCATAAAACTGTGAATACTGTCATTATTTACGTATTTTTATTTTAAAGTCAGTTAATGAGTAACTATTTTTAAGATTTCTTAGTTTTAATTCCTAATACTGTACCAATTGATAGCTATAACTCCCATCCACAAGCATTCTTTGGGGGTCCTCAGGAATTATTATTATTATTTTTTTTTTTTTTTGAGCCAGAATCTCAAGCTGTAACCATGGATAGAGTGCAGGAATTTTTATAATTTGAAGGAGTTTTGGGTTTTCCCTTAAAACTCAGAATTTCAGGACCTGAGGTAGCTCCTATAGTCATGTGGGATGGTGGCAGTTTGATTGGCAGCAAATCACCTGCAGCATTTGCCTGTACTAACCATGAGTTTACCAGACCTGTCCTCTATCCCAGACCTGTCCTCGGTGGATTAATAGAAAAGCTAGTGACAGTGAAGCTTATGTGGGGACTGGATTACAAGGGCTATCTATATATGTGTATATGAACACAAAGCCTGCAAATGCAGAAGAATACAGGGATGGGGCATCGTCTGAACATCTGGGTGAAGTTTTAACAAGACATACTAATGTCCTTTATAACGGAGGTCTTGAAGAAGAGAAAGATGGGGAAATGAAAGAATGGCATCTTTTCTGAGTATACACACACACACACACACACACACACACATATATATATATTTCTAGACAAAAAAAGATTTGTTTTTCTGAAATAAAGAAGCTCTGAGGCCAAAACTTTGAAAACTACTTGGAATTCAATTAACCGGGAAAGAAAGACTGTCCAAGAGGGAGGGCCAGTATATGCAAAGGCCCAGAAGAAAAAAGGAGCTGCAAGTTCAACAGAAACAGAACAAGAGCACAGCAGGGTAGGAGATGGGAGGGGTTGTAGAAGCCAGGTCACAAGGATTGGGAATAACTTATTACTGAGTTTAATTTTAAGCAAATAAAAAAAAAGGATTGACTACAACATTGGTTTGAGAAAGCTTCCTTTTCATGCAGTAAAAAAGATGGCTCTGTGGCAAGGAACTAAGAGGTTAAGGAATTCAGAAAAGACAAAATAGCAGCAACAGGAATGAGGGGAACATGTGACTCAATAAAGAGCTCTTAATTAGGTTTAATCAGAAGGACTTGCTAACTATTATATGTGAGAGGTGAGAGAGAGGGGGGCATTTAATTTAGAATAACAACCATTTTTAGATTTGGTAAACTGGACAGTTGACAACACCACTTGGAGAAACATAAAACAAAGGTAGAAGGTCCAGTTTAGAGGAGGGAAAGCAATGAGTTCAGCTTTATAAACAGTGAGTCGGAGACACTCGAAGACCATCTAAAGGAGTAAACTGGTAGTTTATGATATGGACACAGCTCAGGAGATAGCTATGTACTGGCATACATGTTTGGGAAAGATTTGTATACAAATTACATCTAATTACTTCCTTGATAACTGATTGCAGATGTCCTCAATTCTTTTCCATGTTCCTTGCCCTTTATTTGATATTAACATACATTTGGCACCTAATAAGTAATAATAAAATGTTCCATATACATAAAAAAATTTACAGCTAATTCATGGAGGGATGAAAGTATTGAAGGCAAATATATGGAGTGCAAAAGACAGGAAGATCAAAAATGTAGCCACTAGAATGTCACCATGAAGGAAACAGTAGTCAGAGAAGTAGAAGAGCTGGAAGAAACCACAAGAGGACAGACTGGCAGGTAGAAAGAGATGTTCACCAAGGTCAATGGAATGAGAAATAAAGAATTCCAAAGGGTCAGTTGGGGTGGGATGTGGTGGCTCACACCTGTAATCCTAGCACTCTGGGAGGCTGAGGCAGGTGGATTACTTGCGCTCACAAGTTTGAGACCAGCCTGAGCAAAAAGCAAGAACCAGTCTCCACTAAAAATTGAAAAACTGAGGCAAGAAGATCACTTGAGCCCAAGAGTTGGAGGTTGCTTGTGAGCTATGATGCCACAGCACTCCACCCAGGGCAACAGCTTGAGACTGAAAGAAGAAATTGTTTGCTTCAGTGATAGAAATTTCAGTTGGATAACACCTTTCCTCCTCAAACAAATATATGTTTGCATTCATAAACAGCTCCTCCCACCCACTTACCTCTAATTGTGACTAATTAAATTTATTGATTTAAGTGAGAGTTGAAAAGTTTTCTGAAGGAAAATATTCATTCCAACCATGTTCTTAATAAGAATTCAAACATATAAGTACAAGTCTGAAAAGACCAAGAAAAGAAGGCAGGTCTGAGATGAGAGGGAAAATAGAAGAAGACAGATTTCAAGGAGGGATAAAATGATCCCTTGGAGTAAATTCCCTCTCCTGGCCCACTGCTGTCCAAATGACAGCAATAAGTAGAAATCCTTGGTAACTGAGCACTTGAAATGTGGCAAGTGCAAATTCAGATGTACCACAAGTGGAGAAATACACATGAATTTTGAAGCTTTGGTTTAAAAAGAAAACAATGTGAAATATCTCAAAATTAGCTTTTATGTCAATTACATATTAAAATGATATTTTGAATATAGTGGATTAAATAAAAATTATTACTAAAATTAGTTTTAGCTATTTATTTTTACCTTTCTAAAGCAGCTACAATTACATGTGCAGCTTGTATTCTATTTCAATTGGAAACTGGTCTAGATAAACTTAGCTACAGAGTCTGCAGGTCAACAGGAAATTATGTATCTGAAAGATCAAAACAGCATGATATTGGCACGAAATCACAGACCAATGGAACAGAACAGAGAACTCGGGTATAAAACTATACACATACAGCCAACCAATCTTTGACAAAGTAGACAACAATGTACACTGGAGTAAAGACTTCCTTCCTACTCAATAAATGTTTCTGGGAAAACTGAATAGCCACATGCAGAAGAATGAAACAGGATCCATATTTCTCACCACTCACAAAAATTAATTCAAGATGGATAAAAGACTTAACTGTTCAGAATGAAATCATAAGAACTCTAAAAGAAAATGTTGGAAAACTCTTCTAGACATTGGCCAAGACAAAGAATTTATGAAGATGACCCCAATAGCAATCACAGCAATAACAAAATAAATGGTATTTGATTAAGTTAAAAATCTTCTGCACAGCTGAGGAAATAATCATTGGAGCAAATAGACAACCTACAAAATGGGAAAAGCAAATCAGCAAACACACACACACACACACATTAAAAAATGGAGTAAAGACATGTCTTCTTCTTTTCAAAAGAAGATAGACAATTGGCCAATAGACATATGGAAAAATGCTTGGCATCACTAATCATCAGGGAAATGTAAAATGCAACTTAAAACTTTAATGAGATATCCTTTTACCCCATTTAGAATGGCTTTTGTTAAAAAGTCCAAAAACAATAGATGCTTGTGTAGATGTAGAGCAAAAGGCACACTTACACACTGTTGGTGGGACTTCAGCATAGTACAGTCTACGGAACACGGTATGGAGAGTCCTCAGACAACTAAGAGTAGACTACCATTTGATCCAGAATCCTACTACTACATATTTACCCAAAGGAAAAGAAGTCATTTTATCAAAAAGATGTGTGCCCTCGATTGTTAAGTGCAGCACAATTCACAATTTCAAACATGTGGCATGAACCCAAGTGTCTATCAATTCATGAGTGGATTAACAAAACATGTATAGTGTAGAATACTACCCAGTCATGAATAAGGATGAATTAAGTCTTTTTGCAACAATCTAGTTAGAACTTGGACCATTATCCTAAGTTACATATTTAAAGAATGGAAAAACAAACATCATGTGTACTTGCAACTAACCAATTAATTGAAACTAACCAATGAGTGTGTGTGCAGAGAGAAACAAAACTTAGTGGAAATCAAACAGAGGGAGGGAAAAGGAGGAGAAGGCATTCAGTGAAAACTTGCCTAATATGTACAGTGAATACTGTCTGGCTGATGGGCACTGCTAATACCCCTGACTAGAACATAACAAAATTGATTCATGTAACCCAAAACATTTTTACCCTTGTAATACTTTAAAGTTAAAAAAAAAAAAATTTAAAAAGAAACAAAAACCCCAAATAAATAAAATTTGCTTATTAATCTCTTTAATACTTTGGAACATGAGCATCCTTGCTTTAGGGTCACCCTACTATTAACAAGGCATATAACAAAAAGAGAGAACATTCTTCTCCTAATTTTAAAAAATAACAAAGCCCCTGTGAGAATAGGACATTACATCTTTTACATTTACCTGGATGGAGTTGAAACATATTCTTTTTAGTAAAGAATCATAAGAATAGAAAAATAAATATCCAATGTACTCCATACTAACATGAAACCAATATACAAACAATTACATGCTCATATGAACAACAAAACACAAATACAGTCTAGTACAGGGACAGAGGGAAGGAAGTAGAGGAAAAGGGGAAAGGGGGAGGGGGAGCAGGACACTGATTGGCAGAAGGAGGGAGGGCACATGGCAGGTCTCACCTATGTGCATGTTGTGAGGGGGTATAACATGCCCCCTGGGTGAGGGGCTCTTTTACAACTACAACTTTACCCTGGAAGTGAGAACAATGTAATTAAAAATTTGTACCCTCATATTAATTTGAAATAATAAAAAAAGAGAGAGAAAAGAGAGAATAGGACAATTAAGAGAGAAAGAGGAAGCCCTGGGAGGTCTCTCAAATGGATTCAAGATCCTCCAGAACTCTTAAAAATACTAGCTGGAGATTGTGAAAGGAGCTGGAGTGCTCAACTCAGGAAAAGGCCGAGACTTGGATCAAATCTGAACTTACATGAAGGTGAATATGAAGTCTGGAGCATTAATCCACAATGACTACTTAAAAGTGTATAAGTGTTAGGATGTTTTTACTTGAAAATTAAAAAGCTTCAATTCTGTTTTTTTCTTTTTTTTTTTTTATTATTGGGGATTCATTGAGGGTACAATAAGTCAGGTTACACTGATTGCAATTGTTAGGTAAAGTCCCTCTTACAATCATGTCTTGCCCCCAGAAAGTGTGGCACACACCAAGGTCCCACTTCCCTCCCTCCTTCCCTCTTTCTGCTCCCCCCCCATAACCTTAATTGTCATTAATTTTCCTCATATCAAAATTGAGTACATAGGATCCATGCTTCTCCATTCTTGTGATGCTTTACTAAGAATAACGTCTTCCACTTCCATCCAGGTTAATACGAAGGATGTAAAGTCTCCACTTTTTTTTTTTTTTTTTTTTTTTTTTTTTGTTGTTTTTGGCCGGGGCTGGGTTTGAACCCACCACCTCTGGCATATGGGACCAGCGCCCTACTCCTTTGAGCCACAGGAGCCACCCTAAAGTCTCCACTTTTTTAATGGCTGAATAGCATTCCATGGTGTACAATACCACAGCTTGTTAATCCATTCCTGGGTTGGTGGGCATTTAGGCTGTTTCCACATTTTGGCAATTGTAAATTGAGCTGCAATAAACAGTCTACTACAAGTGTCCTTATGATAAAAGGATTTTTTTCCTTCTGGGTAGATGCCCAGTAATGGGATTGCAGGATCAAATGGAAGGTCTAGCTTGAGTGCTTTGAGGTTTCTCCATACTTCCTTCCAGAAAGGTTGTACTAGTTTGCAGTCCCACCAGCAGTGTGAAAGTGTTCCCTTCTTTCCACATCCACGCCAGCATCTGCAGTTTTGAGATTTTGTGATGTGGGCTGTTCTCACTGGGGTTAGATGGTATCTCAGGGTGGTTTTGATTTGCATTTCTCTAA